>LZPO01066570.1:3157-22932 GCA_001675575.1 Neotoma lepida
ACCCCCACCAAAGTCAATGATGGGAATATGTGCTTTGGGTAATCTGGACATTGGCAAGTATTTTCCTGCACGACACAGTGGTGAGGAATGGTGTAAATACTTCAATTACATTACAGGTTGAATGGGCTTTTGTGAAATGACTGTTTATAGCCGTTTCTTTGGAAAAGCTGTTCTGAGTACAAAATGACCTTGCTTTTTAGATGAAATTTCAGAGCACTGACCCTTCTTTTGGCCNGGAATACTCAAAAGTAAGTGCTCAGGAAGTGTGTCCTGCCAGTCCCCAGATGCTCTTTTTGTTCATTGAAAAAGATGAAGTGCAGACAGGTTGAACAACAAATCACGGTAGGGCACACGCTCTTTGTTTTTAATGGAAACATGTTTTCTCATGAGCAAGAGGATCAAGAACATTTCAGGAGAAGCAAGAATGCACCAGGCATGCTTTCTGTGTCCTCAGAGCAGTCGGTTCTGTGAAATGAACAATGGTATTAGTCTAACCTGAATTCTAAAAGACATCTTTTACACTACATAGAACTCCTAACTNGGAGGCTGNTGAACAACAGCGGGAGAGCCATTCTTAAGGATGGGAAATTCCCAGTGTGTTTTNGCTAGTGTCATTCCGAGTGTGGCCNTTGGACCTGTGACATTAGAGTCACCTGGAAGGTGGTCAGAATGGAGATCCTCAACTCACCCCCAGAATCTTTATAAGACCCATAGTTCCAGGCTTCAGCAAGTTTTCCAAGTGATTTTATGTGCCTGGGAGGATGGGAACTAGGCTTGTCTTCCTTCTCCAAGCACTGGAGAATCAGCAGCGGTGGTGGCTCCTGGATAGGGGTGCCTTGATGGGCTGTGATGGGGTAGTAGGTTGGCTGAACTTAGAGCTGAACNCAGACCAAGCACTCCACAGCAGTGAGATGGATAAATCTGGTTTACCTCCATGCACCTTCNGCTCCTATCTCACCAGTACAATAAAGTTAAGTACTATTTTCAATTAAACTACCACAGTGGGCTACAGGATGCATTTTGTCATCTCAAAATGCATGGGTTGAAGTCATAGCCTCCGGAATCTTCTCCGTGAGATCATGTTCAGAGATAGGGTCATTAAAAGGGTAATTGAGTTAAAATGAAGTCATTACTGTGCACACTAACACAGGATGACTGGGTCCCTAAAAGAAGAGGACAGAAGGACACAGACACACGCATAGGAATGACCTTCCCAAAGAGAAGACAAATATCACCAGAGGGGCTTGGGAGAAAGCAACGCTGTTGACTACTAACCACATGAACTATGAAGAAAGCTTCCTGATATTTGAGCACCTCCTTAATCTGTGACATTTTGTTACAGCAGCTACAGCAGACTAACACAAGATCCCATCTTGACCCTCACACACCAGAGCTCCATACAGAGCTCTGCCCAGACTCATTGCTACCGCCTACAACAACTCAACCTTGGCCTTTGCAGAGGGGNTGTCTAATGAATACTTTCTTTATGGGCCCTTTGTATGGAGCAGGTAGCCCAGTTCTGACTCCAGTAGGAATATGGTTGCATACTCTGCCATCTCTCTGGGAATGAGGACTTGACAGGCAGGAGCAGCTTTGGCCTATCAGCCTAACACCCTGGAGCTCAGGCTTCACCCGTTATCACTAACTATCCAGGAGCCACCACTGCTGCTGATTCTCCAGTGCTTGGAGAAGGAAGACAAGCCTAGTTCCCATCCTCCCAGGCACATAAAATCACTTGGAAAACTTGCTGAAGCCTGGAACTATGGGTCTTATAAAGATTCTGGGGGTGAGTTGAGGTGTAGGTGAATGTTTTGTCTGGGTCCCACCAGGCCCCACGTGGTCCCGCAGCCACTTATAAATTAATAACTCAAAAGCTTATATTAATCACAACTGCTTGGCCATTAGCTCAGGCATATTACTGACTAGCTCTTATACTTAAATTCAGCCCATTTCTATTAATCTATGTTTTGCCATGTATTCTGTGGCTTTACCAGTCTACAGGCATGTTGCTCCTTCCACGGCGGCTGGCGTCTCCTCCTCAGTCTTCCTCTTCCCAGAATTCTCCTTGTTTGTTTATCCTGCCTATACTTCCTGCCTGGCTACTNGCCAATCAGCATTTTATTTATCAATTAATCAGAGCAACACATATTCACAGCATACAGAACAATATCTCCATCATTGAGGATCTCCATTCTGACCACCTTCCAGGTGACTCTAATGTCACAGGTCCAATGGCCACACTCGGAATGACACTAGCAAAAACACACTGGGAATTTCCCATCCTTAAGAATGGCTCTCCCACTGTTGTTCAGCAGCCTCCGAGTTAGGAGTTCTATGTAGTGTAAAAGATGTCTTTTAGAATTCAGGTTAGACTAATACCGTTGTTCATCCATGTCTGCCACAAAGCCCTCACTCTAAGTTTGTTGCTTTACATGTAACATAGAAATCATATCAACCTGCATGTTGACAGTTCCCTTACCCATGTGGACAAGATCAAATAAGGTGGCCCGTGTGAGAACTATAGATATGTTATATATGAAAAGTGACTACGTGGCTGGGTCACTTCCTTTCTGGTGCGGTGATAAAATACTGTGAGAAAGGTAACTTATAAAAGGGAGAGTGTATTTGGGCTCATGGTTCCAGAAGAATAAGTGTCCATCATGGGAGGGTGGAGGCATGACAACAAGAGATGGGTGTGGTGACAGGAGCCGACCACATCTTGAACCACAAGCAGGAAGCAAAGAGAGCAAATGTGAGTGAGACAAAGCAACAAATTCAAGGCCAACCTCCAGGGATGTACTTCCTCCTGGGAGGCGGCACCATGTCCCCAAACAANATTACCAGCTGGGAACCAAGTATTCAAACCGGTGAACCCATGGGAGATGTTTTCAATTAAAACACCACAGTGGGCTTATTATTATTATTATTATTGTTGTTGTTGTTATTGTTATTGTTATTGTTGTTGTTTAATTATTGCCATCATTAGCAAACCTTCTCGAGAGACATAGCTTGGACAAAACAGCAGCTGGAAGCCATTGTGGAGCCTCTACTCCGTCACTTCTCAGAATTGGAGGGCCCCAGATTCAACCTGGCAGCCACACATCTGGAAATTTGTCAAAGGGTCATGTAGCTATGTATTTTTATGATCGATTTATCACTCTACATTTTTTACTCGACTTCAGATTGTATAAGAGTGGTGGGGGTGGGTTCCAGGGGAAGGACAGGAAGTTAGCTTTTGGAGGAAGATGCCAAATTCGGGTATTTTCAGACTGAAGTACCATCAGGACACTGAGAGTCATCTTGTAGACAGCTGGGCACAGAGAATGGTATCCGATTTGTGCTGAGTTTAGTTGAATTGAGGAAGAGACANGAAGGATTAACACTGGGTGATGATTTAGACGGAGCTGCCAAGCAGATGAAAGGTCTTGGGCAGAAGACAGAGAGGAGGATGAAGACAAAGTAGATACTTGTAGCTCTATTTGATAAGAAACAGGCACAGAGGAGAACTACAGGGTAGTGTAGGATCAGGCAGAGAAAAGGGCTAAGAATACAGACATGATTTTAAAATGTTAACAGCATAATGTTTTAAAAGACATAGCTATAATAAAAGTGTCCAGGACCAAAGGAACGCTGAGGAGAATGGAATACCTACCAACTCACTGAACATGAACTTTTAATGGGAAACCTGAGGATGAAAAGAGAGAGACAGAGACAGAGAGACAGAGACAGAGAGATTATGAGTATATGATCAGACCAGGTTGTCATGTGTGACANGCTCCATCTCTCCTATCTCACTAATCTGAACCACCACATTCTCTCCTACTCTTTATTTTAAAATGCTTGTATCTTAGATCAATATGGATACAATTAGAGTGAAGATAAAGGCCCCCTTATTTCTGAGTTTAGGACATCAGAACAAAAAAAAAAATCACATCAAGGACTCCATTCAGCCAGGAAGTACAGCAAAATGAGTGCTAAATGACACCAGACAAAACAAGAGAATGTTCTTGACAAATCATTGGCGGAATTTATACTCAAAGACTTCTATTTAATTCAAACCACATAACAACTGATGGTGATATCATTAAAATAAATATCCCACATGGCCTATCTCTCTCCCTCCCATATAACAGCACTGACATCATTCTTGCATGTTATATTAATGGCATTTTCTGTATTCTGCTGAAAGGTCACAATTCTGTCGGTAATGAGATTCAGCCTCCAGTCAAGCTGTTCCAAGACACCACCGCCTATTTCCAAAACAATCTGGAGGCTGGCCTCCCNGCAGTATGAATTCCAGAAAGCAGATGGCTCCTTGGGTGTGAACCTTGAGTTGAAGTGAGCGGAGTCCACTCCAGATTACCCTGGTCCCNGGCACTGTGGCCAGGCCACATAGGTGGACACATGGAAATATATAATCCCAAGGNACCTGGGCTTCTCCAGAACACATGGCAACAAATCATACAGGGAACAAAGGGCACGGTGTCGGGGCTGAGTTCAAAATCCCCAAGTGCCAGCATGATTGTCAACTAATCCTAAAAAAACAGACTAGGAAGAACCATTCGTTTAAAGGTTAAAAGTTTGAGGGGGTGCCCAATCCAAATCCTGTGGGCGGCATGTGACCTGGGGTAGCTATGAATGCGGGTCAACACAAAATCAAAATTTTATTTAAAACGTCATAGGATGTGTGTGTGTGTGTGTGTGTGTGTGTGTGTGATTGCCTTTGTGACTCAATCGCAAGGTTCAGATATGAACTTTGTAGATGACAACGTTGGTCAAAATGTCAAAATGTTGAACACACCTGGTAGAGTGAGGAACTAATATAGCCCTGGTTCTGTTCCCTGCATATCTATGCAGTTTTAAGCAAATTTACCAGCCTCTCTGGGTCTCTAAGACAAGAAANTAATGTTCCTGTCTTCTTGGGGTTATTAGGAGAATTATGACTTATTGTGCTTAGCACAGTGGCCACAAATGTCAGCTTACATCTTACCATTAGCAAGGATGTTAAGTTGTGCTGAACTTGAANATCTACTATAAGGACCTGTCTCCCACTCCTGATGCCTGCTAGGGTAGAATGAAACATGCATGTGGAACGTTTTGATCTTAGTGCTTCTCATACAGACAAAGGGAAAAGAACAAGCCTGGGCACAGCNATCCTAGTGTGTATCTGTTTCTCAATGCAAAGTGTGGTTCTGTGCATAGATCCATTTCCAAGCTTGGTCACCAAGTCTGTATGACCTGTTTTCATTCCCCATACAACTGTGGCTGCACACTTTTTTTTTTAAAGATTTATTTATTTAGTATGTATACAGCATTCTAGCTGCATGTATGCCTGCAGGCCAGAAGAAGTCATCAGATCTCATTATAGATGGTTGTAAGCCACCATGTGGTTGCTGGGAATTGAATTCTGGACCTCTGGAAGAATGGACAGTGCTCTTAACCTCTGAGCCACCTCTCCAGCCCCAGCTGGACTTTTTATATTTCTATTAACAACCCTTCTTTGCCTTTCCCAGGATCCAGCAACTCTCTCACTCCGACCTGAGTCAGATAGAAAAGAGTCTGCTGGACCACTAATATTTTAGTGCAGACTAATGCAACATGTTCAANTGCATGGGAGGGTTTTCATTCTGAAACAGAAAGACAGAGAAAAGACAGGGGCTCTTCTGATGGCTGGACCAGAGGAATGCTATAGACAGATATCTGGATTTCAGCGGGGGAAGTTGACAAAAGCTCTCCAAACTTCCATCTGGAGAAATCATACCCCAGAAAAGAGCACAATTCTATTTATAACCAACTCAATATCCCCAGCATAAAAAAAAATGTTTATCAACAGAATAAGGATACAAGGGCTTGGTGTCCTTGGATAGGGTCATAGGGCTCTTATCCAGGCCACATCCTGGTCGATGTTTTTTATCAATAACTTCAACGAAAACACAGATACCAGGCTGGCAGAACAAGCTCTCCGATAGTTGATTTGTAGCTGATGCACTTTGATGACCAAGACCATCCTGTGTTCTTGTTTGGGTTAATAGCACTGCATGACAGGCCAAACTGTTCAATGACTGAGTTCCTGCTCAGTCCAAGGGATGTGCCATGCAGGCTGCACATGCTGCTGCCATCCCTGCAGAGATGCAGTGTATTCTCTATCATGATTTTAAAAAACNATGCTCAGCGTGTTTAGNAAGATTGAAAGGGCTCCAGAGCCGTGAAGGATAGAAGAACCAACATTGGATGTGCTTGGTGGACATGCCTGTGAGCCCAGCATTAGGAGGCTGAGGCAGGAGGATTTGCAAGTTCAAGGCCACCCTGGGATTCATAGCGCCATCCTGTTCCAAACAAAAGAAAACAAAACCTTAACTCCAGGGTCTATGGTCTTTCACGACCTCACCACACTGCATAAATTCTGCATTTCCCTTTAATATACAAGTCCTCTGGCTGTATGATGGAGAGAAAGTGTGTCTAGCACAATTTCTGGCACTTAGATGCAGAAATATTTGTGGAAAGAAAAAAAAAGGGAGTGAGAGGGAGGAAGACGGGAAGGGGGCGGATCGGCTTTAATGTGTGCTAGTAATCATGACCAGTGGAGAACATCTGAAGATATTCCATTTGGCAAATGCAGACACCCTGGTCCTCTCCAAATATTTCAAGGGCTGTGTGTAATAAGCATCAAACAGATTTGAATTCAGTGAGAGCTGGGACTTTCAAAAGAATAAGCACTGTGCATGCAGGAGGCTGCCTCCTGGGCCNACATCNTGTCTCTGGGAGTCTTCAGGCCATATCAGATCACAGTTCACTGAAGGCAACAGAGAGGAGGCTGAGAAACAGGAGAGGCAGAATAGATGAGCCTCTCCTTTGGAAAAGTATCCTCGTACCATTTCAGATGCTTTGAGCTGGGCTTGACATTGTACTGGGAAGCTGAAGAGGAGGAGAGAGCTCTGTTTTCTTCAAGTGTAGCTCTTTAGATATACCCTTCGTTATACCAAATGCCAGCAAAACAGTGACCATTTCATGCTCTGAGGAAACAAGCTGAATATCCCTCAAGCAGGCTTCTTTTTTAGGGGGTGGGGAGAGAAAACCCTCGAAAGTACAGCAGGCACTTCTAAAGGACAGAGTGGACTTTGTCTGATGTTGCAAGCCTGAGCCAGAAGAGCAATGAGAGAATGGAAAAAGGCTCCCAACACGCCATGTTTATCACCCACACCATCTTGAGTTGTTCACAGACACATACACAGACTTTCTTCCTGGGATGCCTGTGGTGAGGCGCTCGGGCTGTATACAGTGCCATGGGCTTTCCTTTATTATTATTATTATTATTATTTTTTCTTTTCTCTATCTCCAAGGCGCTAAACCAGGAAAAGCTTTAGACATCCTCCCAGGAACTGGAATCCTAACAGTGAAAGCACACCACGGGTGCAGGCTGCTTGATGATTTCCTAACATTCTCTTTATGCTGCTTCCAGCCCAGAGTCCCTTGCCAGATGCCGAAGGCTTCCTCATGGCAGCACAAAGAGTTTCCATTTCCCAGGCCAGAGCCAGCATCCAAAAGATCCTCTCATTTGAAACTGAATGAAACAAAAGATGGCCCAGAACCCAACTGTAGCCAGGAAACAGAGGATCCCATGCCAGAGAACTCTGCTGTGTCCCAGAAATCCCCAGGGCAGAGGGAGGGTACANTGGCTACTCTAAGCAANTGCCCACCTCCAAGGATAACCTCACAGCTGTTAATCTATCATAAACGCCTTCAAGGGCTTGAGATGCNGTGAGGCCACATGATCCGCCTAACAGTGTGTCCTGGCCTTCCTGACTTCTCACTCATCACTATAGGACCNNNNTNANTNNNCCCNNCNNGNNNTTNNTTNTTTTCATTACCTTCTTTAATGGTTTTCAACACCATATATGTATCTTAGTCCATTTTGTATTGCTATATCTCANTGCCCGAGGTTTAGCAACTTAGAGAGAAAAGGTGTTTACTTGGGTCATGATTCTGGTGGCTGGAGAGTCCAAAAAGCATGGTGATGGTGTCCTAGCAAAGGGTCTNGGTTTTGTCACAATATAGTGGAGAAGTTCCCAGGGGAATGGCCACATGCGCAAGGGGTAGGCATGTAGGGTGGCCTCACTTTATAACTGCCCTTATGAGAACTAATCCATTCCTCTGAGCCCTGACCTATTCCACAAGACATCGCCAATGCACTCATGAGGGTAGAGCCCCTAAGACCCAATGACCTCTCACAAGGCTTTGNCTCTCTCTTTTCATAAATACATACAGTTTTGTCCATAATAAAATTAAGGGGGAGGGAATGTTTTCATGTGTATCTTCATAAGATCTTTGTTTATTATTTGAGAGTTTCATGTATATGACACATCTTTATCATATCCACCCCTCCAATTCCCTCCCTCCAAATCCCCCCAGGCCCTCCCAGCATGTTTCCACACCAACTCATGTCCTCCTCTTTATTTTGCAAATAACCCACAGGGATCAATCAGTACAGCTCTCCTGTGGATGGGCAAGTCTGTCCACTGGAGCATGGACAATCTACCAATGGCCACATCCTCATAGGAAAAAAAAAAGTCTCTCTCTCCCACAATAGCCATTAGCTATCAATGGCTCCTCAACTAGGNGTGGAGCCTCTTTGGCTCCTCCCCCTTTCATGCTGGAATGCTCACTGCCTCCAGATCTTGTAAGCACAGCTACTGTGAGTTTTAAGTGCAAGGGCTCTGTCATGCTCAGGANATGGCTTCTCACAGCACACCTCTCCATCCCCAGCTCTTACATTCTTCCAACTCCCTCTTCCGTGATGTCCCCTGAGCCTTGCANAGGGGTGGCTTTAATATAGATGTCCCCGTTAGGATTGAGCACTCACGGTCACTTATTCTCTGCATGTTGACCAGTTATTAGTCTCTGTATTAACTGCTGCTTCTCTGAGTATGGTTGAGAGAGAGCAGCATAAATCTATGGGTGTAAACACAGACATTTAGAAGGCACTTTGGCATTGTGACCACTTAGCGAAACAATATCTGGTTTCTTCAGCAAGGAAGGCTCCATCTCTTAAAAGTTCTATTACCTTAACACTCTCATTCAAGGACTTAAGAACCTTGGGAGACAAACTACATCCAAACTGTAGCACTGGAAACCTTATAATCCATTCATTACTTTAATATTCCTGACCATTACCACAAGCCAAGGTAGAGTTGGCTTTAAAGAGACTAGTGTACTTGATTTTTGCTGTCCTCACTGGCTGAGCTCTGCTGCACTGTGTGTGTGTGTTCCCATGTGTNCAAGTGTGTTGGGTTTTGGTTTTGGTTTTTAGGCAGGGTGACAGGGTCTCTCACTAGCCTGGAGTTCACTGATAAGCNAGCNGGGCTTCCAGGCATNTGCCTGTATCTGTCTTGCCAGTGCAGGGATTACAGGTACACCCCACCCCACCATGGTTTTTATATGGGTTCTAAGGGTCAAACTTGGGTCCTCATGCTTGGAGGGCAAGCACTCTACCAACTGAGCCATCTCCCCAGTCCCGAGCACTGCCCTATCTAAGAGCTTTTGACTACATCAAAATGCTTTTGGCTGCTTTTCTCCATCTCTGCATATCCTAGCCAGAAGCCACACTCTAATGTTCCTGCTGGATTCATTTCTTCATGAATGTGCCACGGACACTTTAGCATATGCAGAACTGAGTTCATGTCCAAACCCTCTAAACCCAGAACTGTATAATGTTATTGGCTATATTTCCCTCTCTTGCTATTATTTTCTTTTAGTAACTGCTTGTTTCTTTTGCCGAAAGATAAAGGCAAAATTCAGAAACTTGAATATGACTTTTTAAATTACTTTATTTCTGGAGCATATATGTATGCATATATATATGTATGTATATATATATATACATACACTATAGATACACACACACATAAGGCTTAAGCAATAGAAATTTATTTCGTCAGTGCCTGGAGGCTATAGGTCCAGTGTGGTTGGTTCTGCTGAAGGCCTTCTTCCTGCAGACAGTTGTTTTCTCACTGTGTCCTCACAGGGTGAAGACAGAGAAAGCAGGACTCTGCTGTGACTTATAAGGACATTAATGTTATCGAATCACAGGACTCCATCCACCCTTATGACTTCATTTAACCTTTATTACTTCAGCAAAGACCCTGTCACCAAATACAGTCACATTGGAGGATATGTCTTTAACATGCAGATTTTAGGGTAGACACAAACATTCAGTCCATAACTTTAACACTCTCTCTCCTCCTCCTCCTCCTCTCTTTCCTCTCTCTCCTCTCTCTCTCTCTCTCTCTCTCTCTCTCTCTCTCGTGTGTGTGTGTGTGTGTGTGTGTGTGTGTGTGTGTGTGTGTTTGGCCCCAGATGAAACAGATGAGCCAGTCCTGTGAACATAATCTTCCTTAGCTTTATGTTTTAAATTCTATGCTTTATGCTTTTGACAGTAATTGGGCTTTATTTCATTTAATAATGTCTCCTGAAAGCAATACAAATGCTAATACTTGTTTGTTCCTATCTTGTTCAAGCAAAAGTGTTCAAGGTAGTTTACCAAAATACAGATAGGACAACAGAATTTTNTATTAAGTCAGGAAAAGGAAAAATATATCAAGAAAGAAGATAAAGCCACAAATAAGCCTCACAAAAAAATTGTCATAAATACCAGGGCAATTACCTGCAATATATACCAGTTTTGAAGCTGAGTTCCCTGGCAGCAAAAGCAAATGAGGAAAGTAGCCTTGCACATTAATGATTTATAACCAAGACATTATTCTTTAATGGGAAGGAAGAGAGAAAGAACATAGTTGGCATGTCTTGGATTAAGGATCCTGCTTAAATGCAGCACAGCCACAGGAAACTGAAAGTATACCTATAACTAATTCCAATATTTTCTTATCTTCTTTTTCCTTTTTGGTATAGAGTTGGGGGTTCTAGAGCTTTTGTATTCAAAACAATACCCCAGGGTCCATCTATAGAGACTGATGATGGGTTTACAGAAACCAGTGTTTTCAGTGAGCTTAGCTAGGTATAACAAGCCTATCCTGGAGGTCTGTAGATTACCCCTTGAAAATACCACACCAAAGCATGGCTGTGAGAATTCTGTCCAGAAAAATGTGCAAAGCAAAATGTACTAATCGCATAGTGTACAAAGAACACATACACACACACACACACACATATACACAGTCCACAAAAATCTAACTTAAAGCAGTACCACTTCCTGGCTAACCCTCCAACGTAAACAGGCTGTAAATGCATCCCTAGGAAGTGACACAAGTTGATTTTCTATACATGGGTATTGGATGGAAGCCAAGCACAACTCCTCATCTTCTTTACATAAACTGCACTTGAGTTATTGATTTTTTTTTCAAACTCAAACACAGAACTTTACATTGATCCTTGTTTCCACCCAGTGTGCCATCTGATTGGTTGGCCCGCATCCATGAAGCTGGCCCCGTTTGCCCTATGCTGTCTGCAGCTGAATTCATAAAAGAGGGCCCGTCCTTTGAGCTGGTGTAACATGGAGTCAGTCAGCTTTCATGAACTGGGAATCAACAACATATTTTCTCAAAGTTTCCTATCTTCTTCCTGAATTTCTTTTCGTATTTGAAAACTCAGGAACTAAAGCAACAGCAACAATAATAAATAGCTGGGTGTCTCTTACAGGCTCCGGGTGTCTGAAGGGTGAGGGCTGCCTTCCACTCAGCTTCCGGTATCCCCACTCATGCCTCAAGGAGACAGCAGAGTGATTGCTGAATGTGGGGACAAAAAGATGACCTCATGTCTAAATTCGCTCAGACACTGAACTAAACTTTCCAGTGAGGCAACATTCCACTTCATGCTTAGATGACTACACGAACACCAGCACCAAATTAACCCATCATCGATATCGATCCACTAATTTCAAGTGTGATTTTTTTCCTTCCTACCTATACTTACTAAAATACAAATTATACAGCCCCACCTCAGATGAATTGACTCAGAAACTCTGAGGGTAGTCAAGCTACCCAAGGCCATCTATGGCTTCCTATGCCACCCATGTAGATGCATGTATGCTTGAGAGACACTTAATGGGGTCTTTCAAAGGCCTCACACACTGCTGGTGTTAGATAAATGTGTTTGTCTCAATCCATGTAGTATGTGGCTCGAAAATATGTCATTGATTTTGGGGGATGTAGCTCAATTAGCAGATTGATGGCTTAGCATGCATGAAGCTCCAGGTTCAATTCTCATCACTTCCTAAACCATAGATGGTGAACGCGTGGACTCCCAGGAATCAGAAGGTAGAGGCTGGAAGGCCAGAAGTTCAAGGTTAGCTCAGCTACATAGTAAATTTGAGGTCAGCCTGAGTTTCATGAGACCTTGTCTCAAACTCTTTTTCTCATTAAGCACTAAGAACTGAAGTTAGGGACTCGGAACAAGACAGTGAACATGAAGTAATAGTTCAATGTGATGTATTTCCACTTAGCATCAGTATTGTTGATTTGTGGTAAAACTTTTTAAGTATGAAAAGGGACATAGAAAGGAAGGGGGGAAAATANATGTGATTCCACACACCCCAGAGGTAACACTCTTATTATTTCAATGAAATNTAAGTAGTAATCCCAACAGTGACCCCATGTCTTTCTGGGAAGTTTCCAGAGGTACGGCAGCCTCTCTGAAAGGCAGATACCCACCAGAGACACCAGGAGTTCACCCAGCTAACTAGCGTATGCTGCTTTGTTTTCAACCAAACGTGTAAAGTGACTTGCTGCCCTGTTTTGTGCAGGACTGTCCCACTATCAGCAGTACCTCAAGTCCTCAGCCCCCATCAACCAGGACAGTTAGCCACTGTTCATTACAATAACCCAAGATAATCTAACGTTAACCAATGCCACTCCTGGTTAACCCTCATAACTCATACAAATTCATTAAAAGGGGAATTCAACTCACAGAAGAGGAAATGGTTATTCAATTCACTGTTTCAAAGGTATTGTTGAACAGTCACTTGGTCCNATGGCTGTGGGCTTACCATGGTGGGGAACGCTCGATGGAGCAAAATGCTTCGTGATTGACTGGGAAGTGAGAGAGGGGAGGAATCTGGATTCCTTCTACCTCCTTCGTGGCATGTTCCAGTGGTTTAAGACATCTCCCTAGACCCCACCACTAAAGGATTGACCACCTCCTCACAGTACCAAGCCNAGACAAAGCCTTTCACACAGTGGCTGTGGTGGTTTGAATAAAAATGGCCGCCATGTGGTAGAATATTTGGTCTCTAGTTGGTAAAAAGCTTCCTGTCAACCACAGTGTGCCTCTGCCTCCTGCCTGCAGTCTGAGATGTGAGCACTCAGCTATGCCTGCTACCACACCTTCACTCAGCCCTCATGGACTGGGTTAGAACCCTCTGGAACTGTAAGACCAGTTAAACTTTCTTGTATAAGTTGCCTTGGTCATGGTGTTTTATCACAGCAACAGAAGAGTGACTAGTACAAGGAGGGTCTTTAGGGATCAAACATTTGGGATCCAAACCACAACAGTGAACCAAGNAGATATTCCTGCTTCGGATGGGCTTTCTGTGCCTGGTTTCTCCCTGTCATGAAGAAAAAGGTAGGGGACTCCAGACAGCTAGTCTGTGACGGAAATATTGTTGTTTGTTTTTTATCTTTTGGGGGGGCCTGCCACCCAGCTCCCAAATAAATCACACATAGAGGCTTATTCTTACTTATGGATGCTCAGCCTTAGCTTGGCTTATTTCTTGTCAGCTTTTCTTAACTTTAAATTATCTCATCTACCTTTGGCCTCTGGGCTTTTCCCATTCTCTTACTTCTGTAAATCTTACTCTTACTCGATGGCTTGCTGTGTAGCTGGGTGGCTGGCCATTGAAGTCCTCCTCCTTTTCTGCCTACTTCTCTCTCCTTCTTTTCTCCAGATTTCTCCTTCTATTTATCCTCTCTCTGCCTGCCAGCCCCGCCTATCCTTTCTTCTGCCTTGCTATTGGCCATTCAGCTCTTTATTAGACTGTCAGGTGTTTTAGATGGGCAAAGTAACACAGCTTCACAGAGTTAAACAAATGCAACATAAACAAAAGTAACACACCTTAATATTCCCCAACACGGAAGAACAGTGGAGGCAGAAGTACGGGAGTAGCCGAACTCTGCCTGACAACTTGTGAAACATCCCAAACTTAAGAAGCACAAATGGCTTCTTCTATAGCTCAAGGTGAAGCAAGACAGAGTGTTCTCAGTGTCCTCCAGGACCCGACCCAGCCTAATCATTCTTTCCTGCTCTTAGATATCATCTGCTCTCCCCACATGCACTACATGCCAGCCACACTAGCCTTCTTGATATTCCCCGAGCTCACAAGGTGCTTCCATAGCAGGGCNTCTACAAAGTCTCCGTGCTACCTAGAACTCTCCGAATCACTCAGCCTTAACTTATCCTCTGTGGTGGTTTGAATANGAGTGGCCCCCATAGGCTCATAGATTTGAATACTTCATCACCTGGGAGGGGTACTACTTTAAAGGATTAGGAGATATGGCCTTGTTGGAGGAAGTGTGTCACTGCAGGTGGGCTTTGAGGTTTCAGAAGCCCAAGCCAGGCCCTTTGNCTCTCCCTCTTCCTGCTTCCTGTGGATCTGGATGTAGAACTCACAACTACTTCTCAAGTGCCATGTCTGCCTACATGCTCTGATTCTCCCCACCATGTTGATAATGGACTAAACATCTGAAACTAGAAGCAAGCCCCAGTTAAATGCTTTCTTTTGTAACAGTTGCTTTGGTCATGGTATCTCTTCTCAGCAATAGAACACTGACTAAGACAGACCACCTTCTATTTAAAAAAATGATAATAGGTGGGCAGTGGTGATGCTGTTATGACCAGATCTCAGGGACCCCAAAAGACCACCACAGAGACTGAATCCCATATGTAAAAGCAAAGAACCNTCATTACCTTCAAGCTCCCAGGACTTGGTCTCTCTGTCTGTTCGTCACAGCAGTNGGAAGAGAGCCCCTAGCTCACATAGAGTGAAGTTTTTATCAAGCAGAGGTTAGGGTGAGGGGATTTCCAGGGTTCAGGACCTTGATTGGCTGACATTTATGTAGGGGTAGTGTGAATGTTTGGAATGTCAGGTATTTCCCCTTAAATGCAGGCCCTCCCTGGGTGGGGTCAGCTTATGGCTTTTCCTGGGTCCAGGTGTTGCCTGCCAGAAGCCGTGTCTGGGCCTCTAAGCCTGTCATAGCAGCTGT
Organism: Neotoma lepida; assembly: GCA_001675575.1. Lineage (NCBI taxonomy): Eukaryota > Metazoa > Chordata > Mammalia > Rodentia > Cricetidae > Neotoma > Neotoma lepida. The sequence goes on from LZPO01066570.1 coordinate 18,367, forward strand.
GTGGTCAAGCTGTTTTGGGGCCCCTCCACAGTGCACATCTTTAATCCCAGTGCTACACACAGAGAAGCCCTGCCTTGAAACAAACAAACAAAAAGACAAAACAAAAAACAAACAACAGCAACAAAAACAAAAAACAGCAAGGCTGTCAGGAAGGCTCAGTGGGTAAAGGCACTTGCTGCCAGGCCTGATAACTTGGGTTGAATCCCTGGGACTCATATAGTGGAAGCAGAGAACTGATTCCTACAACCTGTCCTCAGACCTCTGCACATACACCATGGCCTATGTGCATGCACACACAATACATAACTAATATACCTAACACCTTCCCTGGGCCGTTGCCCCCCATTCAGTCTCTGTAGCAGTCACATCTTTATGGTGCTTTACTTCTCTCTGTGACACACATGTCCAATAGAACTGTCCTTTTATACTGCCGGTGAATTTCCCATCATCTCTCACTAGAAAGTAGCCACACCCCAGCAAATGAGTCCATAACCTTGGTGACTCAAATCGAGCCAAACACCCTGAGCAATAATTATCTAATGAATGGATGGATGAGTGAGTATTTGCTTACAGGGGCATGAACAGTAGAGTTCACCCACATCTGGCTAGGACAGCTACAGAAATAGAGACACATCTAAATGGATCTGAGCTATGGGAAAGTTTAATCTTCTCATTTGCAGAAGGCAAATANTGCCTTACGAACAAGATTGGTAGCTCATGAACTCCCCATTTGGANTTTGGGAAAANCCTGAGCTGGCCTTTGGCTCAGCCAAGAGGATGCTCCCATCAACACAATCAACTTCCTGGCCCCTGCATGGAGATAAAGCTATCCTCAAGGAAGGATGCCAACAACAGGAAATCTTAAAATACAAAGGAAACCAGCTGGGTTTTTTTCTCCCTAACATTGATTCTCCTAGCATGAGCCACCAGAAGAGAAGTCTCCCCTTAGAGAAGAGTTCCCCTAAATAGAAGGGCATCAGAACTGCACCTGTGGGCCCCTGATCACCTGAGAGATATTTCTGAGGTTCTCAGGCATCCATCTGACCACATCATAATCCCACCCTCCAGCAGCTGGATTTTAGCATCATTGTTTCCTTAGGTCTCACATACTTGGACAGCAGCTTCTCATGCCGGTGTTCACAANCCAACATTAAGCATTACATTGTAGTTCTTTTCCTGTGTCTATGCTTGGATGTGAAAATGTATTGCTAGCTGTCTTCTTTGCCTGCTCAGCCTGGATGGTGGGTGAGTCGGAAATGAACAGGCTGACTCACCAGTGGAGGGGTACATCTGTGCTCGAGTTCCTGCAAAGTTCATGCTGAACCAAGAATCTCTGTGCGGCTACTGGAATGGTTAGGGTCAAAGCTTGGGTTCTAGCAAAGAAAGGACATGTATTCAGTGGGGCCACACTGGAGGAGAACAACGTCATAATCAATGACCGCCTCAAGTCTACCTTCAGGGTCCTGCCATGAGGCTTAGGTTTCAAGTTGGGAGTGTCAAGAGCAACTAAGCATTCCCAGACAAGGTGTAGTCCTGCCCATTTTTGAAACATCTTGTCTAAGTTCTGATTTCTTCTGCAAGGAAATCTGACAGGTCATCAGAACTGCGTGAAATCTTTTCCTAGGAGATAAATTCCTGTTCTAGCTGGCACCAGGCATCAGCCTATCCCTTCTTCCTGACTCAGATTTTTGAGGCAAATTTTAATGTATTGGGGAACCATATAAATTTGCTTCCTACTGCTGTGATAAAACATTCTGACCAAAAGCAACTCAGGAAGGAGGGGGTTTATTTAGCTTCCGTGTCCCTGTCACACTCCATCACCAAGGGAAGTCAGAGCAAGTGCTCCCAGGAGTTATTTCTCAATGCTTTTCTTCCTGTCTCAGCTTCTCTCTCCACGTGCTGGGAGCGAATGTCAAAGGGTGGGGAGCCAGACACAGGCAAAGAACGNGAGAGTCCAGGGGATGGGGAGAATGGAGTACCTGATGCTTCTCCTAAGTTGTTACTGCATGTTTTCAAATTCTGACCTCATTCCCTGGGGAATCTGTGTATGGGCATTTTCTATGATTCTTCAGTGGAGTTCTCAACATTTCTAGAGCTAAAAGACCCGGCTGGGTGCTTTCTTTAGTGAGATGTGCCGTTTGGTTCTCTGCCTTGGGAAATTCTTCTAGACTTTCCGTATCTCCTTGGTAGACAAGTCTGGAAGACAGGAGTGAAGGGTTGGAAAGACAAGGAATGCTAAGCCACACAGATACCTCAGTGACATCACCCAATGCTAGACCCCTCTCCTTTGTCACGCCTTGTTACCCAGGCCTGGTGCCCTTGGTCACTTGNTTTTTCTAAGCCTTTCCCTTTGCTGAATATGGCCTCTTNCTTAAAAAACTAGACTTGGACCTCTAATCCATCAATAGATTACCTTTGTTGGTCTCCAAATACTTTCTGACTCTAATGTCCATGAATCAAAAAGTGAGTCAGCTAACGGCCCTACTACAAGCACATCTGTAGACATGGAAGCATGAATCCCAAGGCCCCCTTTATCAAGTGAGCAGCCATTGCTGTAGTGCTCACCTGTTCATTTTGTTGTTTTGCCAGAGAAGGGATTCTAATTGCATTTCCTTCAAGCCAGAAGGGCAGAAACTCAAACAAGCTGATAGGAGACAAAGCCATTTAGGCAGATGAGGCCTTTTGACACATAGCTCATTCGCTATGTCGCTCTTACAGCCAGGGTGGGCTGGGGACTCCTTCCTGGAGCCTAATTGATAATGATCATTGCTACCGTGGTCAGAGAAGAGTAATCTGGCCAATGACTCAAGACAAGAAAGTTTCCATGGTCCAATGGCAAGAAATTGTCTTTTTTTTTCATTTCCCAAGATAGCAAGATATCATATAGAAAGAATGATTTTTAAGGTTGTTTTTCTGAAGCTAAACCAAATCGTTCCCTTGGAACTTCCAACCTGATGCTTCTTTTAATTTAAAGGCTTGATTTCAAAACCAGGGAAGAATCTTTTATTAGATCANTGGTCCAATCACTCAACTGTTGTTGCCCATTGACAACATGGTTGAGAGAGAAAAAGACAGACTCGCCATGTCAAAGCTTGCAGTATAGAAATGCAATCCACAAAGAACAAAGCAAATGTTTAATTAGGTGTTCACTGTTCATGGAAAGTAAAGAACAAAGAAATGAAAAAAGGGTCCAGCTAGCCTATGATGGAAGGAAAGCGAGGATTTCCCAAGCCAAGAGCTCTCTCAGCAAAAGAACCTACAGGCATAGAGGCCTGGAGAGTTAGAGAAGGTTAAGGAAATAAGGCCTGTGTGTGAGTCTCCTGGGCCTGGCCTCACCCAAGCTTCCTCTGGTTGTTATGCTCCTCCCTGCTCTGCACACTATTGGAGGTCTCTTTGCAGAAGGGGTGGTGTTTATGTAGAAAGGAATGCAGGAGAGCCAGCTCTACACCTCAGCAAGCCTGATGTCAAGATGCCCCAGCGGGATCTGGGCTTTTACACAGGATGTTAAATTTGATGTTGACAGCCATGACTATCTCATTACTAGTGGTTTNGAGGTATTTTCTGTATATTCTAATTCCCTCCCATTGTTTTAGAGTCTTCCAGAAAGTCCTGTGAAATTCCCAGCCAGATTGAAGGGATTCAGAGAGAAACTGGGGCACAACCTACTTTGGAAGGAATAGTAAGATTTTTCTAAAGCTAGACCAAGAGTTGNATATCCTCCCAAAAGCCAAAGTAGTAGCCATTTGCTGAAGACAAGTGGCCTGGGGGATGCATAACTATCCTCCTAGACAAACAATTGCTATCTTGTTAGAGTTCAGCTTCACCCTCTTGCAAAAGGATTATTGTAGCTAGGCTTGCAGTTTGTATCTCCTCATGGAGGGACAGGAGGGGTCACAAGACCCTCACCTGAGTATCCAACCTCTCCATAACTCCTGTTGTATGTAATGCTGCCTTAATTTCCCATGGCCTCAGAGGAGCCAGGGAAAACTGAGNNGTGNACTCCATGTATGGCTATGAGAAAGCCCTCATTCCTGCTGGGTAAAGACTGTCAGGTGNGGAGCACCCACACTCCTGAAGGTAAGCCCTCACCTAGGCTCTGTAAGTAAGCCCAAGAAACTCATTGGTTGTCCAGAGCTAACTTTGGTGGCACTGTGCCTTGGTTTGTCACTGGGACCTTGGGAGAAGGGGTAGTTATTGTTTGTCTCCCCCAGGAAGGAATTTTAGCAACTGGGCCACTTGGTTGATCTACTCAACAGCATGGCATCCTGATAGGCCAGGGAGAGAGATTGAAAGTAAAGGCACCTCAGAAGAGATCAAAGATTAGGAGATTGAAATGAAAATATGGTCCAGAGGGCTTTACTGGGCATCCCCTGTGTTAAAGGAGTCAGAGGACCCGTAAGGCCATAGACANGTGGTTGCTTCAGTGTAGCCTATGGCAAGTGCATTCCTAGCTTTAGCTGCCTTTTTCTTCACTTCTGTTCTCAAGAACCCTTGGTGCCAGTTGTCACTTGATATTAGAGCCACTCCTGCTGGCTTTTTGGAACTTAAGACAAAATCATTTGTGTA
>LZPO01066570.1:31550-48160 GCA_001675575.1 Neotoma lepida
TTAATCCTACTCATGATGGCTATTCTTAGATGTCAACCTGACTACATCTAGAATTAACTAAAACCCAAATCACTGCGTACACCTGTGAGGGATTTTTTTTTTTCTTAAATCAAATAAGCGGGAAGATCTATTCCCAATCTGTATGTCTGAGGTGGGAAGATCCACCTTTAATCTGGGCCCCACCTTCTGCTGTCAGCCTATGTAAGGGACATGGAAGAAAGAATCTTGCCCTTTTCGCCTGCTTTCTCTAGCTCTTGCTCGAAAATCTGTTCATTCACTGGCATTAGAGCCCACTTCTTTGGGATTCTGGCATATACTGAAGACTAGTTGAGACATCCAGCCTCCTGGACTGAACAACTACTGGATTCTTTGCTTTCAGTTGATAGACAGCCATTGTTAGACTAACTGGACCACTGCCTGTAAGCCAGTCTAATAAATCCCCTTTCTAGATAGACAGATGATAGGTAGATAGATAGATAGATAGATAGATAGATAGATAGATAGATAGATAGATAGATGATGGACAGATGGACAGATGGATGGATTGACAAACAGACAGATAGATAGATTCATTCTAGAAGTTCTGTTCCTCTAGAGAACCCTGACTAATACACTACTCTAATAAAAAGCTAGTGTTTCCTCAATACTGTGTCACATGCAAATTGAAGCTCTTTGCCTTTAAACACCTCATAGAGCAGCTCTCTGAGGAGATCCAACTGCCCCCCTACTTCATAGATGGGGGAGGAAACTGAAGACAGGAGCTTATAAATTAGCAGCCCAGGCTTCTCAACCTGTAGATAAGGAAATCCAGGAGTTGTACCTAGGTACCTGGACTCCAGGTTCCCCTCCTAGCCAGATCCTGGCTCCCCTGTAGCTTGTCTGAGGCCAAGGGAAGATTTTCCTACTTTCCGGAGGCTGACAAAGCCAGAAGTAGATCCTTGCCCCTGTAGCCTCTCCCTGCAGAGCACCGCCCACTTCCCTTCCTAGTCTGAAGACCAGAGAGGCTTTCATGACAGCCTACAGCAAGAGCTAGCCAGAGAGGGCCNATTCCCCTCCTCTCCTCTGCCTGACAGAGAGCCAATTCCTAGAGCCACCACAGGAAGGTCCAACAGGATGCCATGGCTCCAGGTCCAGAGCCAGGCCCTTCCCATCTGTGTCACNTGGGAGGAATGCTTGAGCAGCATGGGTTTACGATTGTCACTTCTCTTCAGATCCACTTGAACATACCTAAACGTGGGAACTGCTGAGTGGTAAAGGGGCTGTCCAGACAACAATGACAACTGGCCAGGAACATGGAGGGAAGCTGAGTGAGGGCTCTGGTATCAGAGCTGTGCCTTGAAGGACATGCAGGATTACAGTAGGCAGAAGGACAGGCTGAGCTCTAGGGTGGTATGGAGCCCTCAGGAAACTGGAGGACAGCTCCTTCAGCTGGAGTTTGAAGGATGCAGGTCACCTCTAGCTGCACTGGACTAGTTTGGGAAGCAGGAAGGCCTGGGAGCAGGGAGGAGGGGCTGCCGGCTTCCGTTTTCTCCCCCTCTCCTCTTCCTGTGGTTCCGAGAATCAGCTCCTCCTTCGAAGTGGATGGAGGGACTTTCCTAGCCTCCTATCTGGACAGCAGCTAGACTGCCTGGAGCCTACAACAATGGCTTTCAATCGAGAGCCAGAACTCAGGCTTGGGGATAGCATTCTCCATAGGGGAGGAAGGGAGCTTATTGTTATCTATTTGTGGAAGGACTCCATGCAGAGTGTAATGTTTCTAATTATAGCCAGCTCCTGCAGACTGCTTTCTTTTGTTATTGATATAATACTTTGTTCGGGACGCATACATGCAGCCCTGCAAAATCAGAATTATTCAGTTGGACTCCTTGTTGGGGGTGAGAATAANTGGCAAGCCTGCAGCANTTTCTACACACAAGTNAAAATGGGTACAAACTCTTTTCTATGTAAAATGCGAACATAAAGCAAAGAAGGCTGAAGCCCCTTCAATGATATACCTGTGTCACAGGTGTGTTCTCCATCCATCTTCCCCAACNTGCTCTACTGAGTCATCTGTAATTAGCATGAGCTGTATACATTTCCAGAATTCTTTACTATATCTTTACANATCTGAACATATNTATCTGTGCCATNTATTCATATGCCTAAATGCATTGTGGATGCAGTTTTGGATTAAAGGTCTGAGGATGAGATGTGAAGAGAANGCCCAGTGCCTGCTGAGGTAGAAGTGGGTGGGGCTCTCTTNATATTCTATAAAAAAAGAAATATGTCTCTACTTAAGCTTGGATTTTTCTTTCCATGCTNNGAAGACACAGAAGAATAAAGTTGTCTCTAAAGTTTCCTGCTTGGATTCCGTGTCCCTTTGTGGAAATCTCTGCATCTAGCCCACCCCACACAATCGCTGANTGACACTTCTAACAGGGTCTAACAGGATTTTGCAGCAAGAGAAACCCAAGAGCTGTACTCATAGAGGGGGTANCNTCTTCTTTGACCCACCACCAACTGTGACAGGATACCCTGGCTGTCATAGTCCCACCATTCCTATGAAGAAAAACTTGTTCCAAAGTCCAAGAGGATGTGAAATTATCCCCATGGCTCANTTATTTGTTGGTTTAATAGTGGTTTGGGGTAAACACTCTCNTCTTCCTTTTAACTCGATTTTACCTCTTTGTGTAAGGAGACACAGGACCTTGAAAAGAGAGACACTCCTTCAAGAAAGACAAGTTGTTTGCTTACATAACTCATAGGCTGGGAAAGTTGAAGTGAATTATGGATGAATTCAACAGTAATGATTTCTTCACTTGGAAGATAAAGCANGCCTTCCAAAAGTATAAGGAACAGAAGGTTCCACTGTATTTTCCTGTCATCTGTTGCTAAGGATGAGCTCCTGTTCTGGGAAAATTAACTACTGGCTCTTATTCTGCTCCTTAAAGAGACATGGCTAATTGAACCTGTGATAGCATCATTTGAGTGTGCGCTAAAGAGATGTTATATTTCCCCCGATAGTTTGTCTTCTTTTTGTAAAATTTCAGATGACATATTGGTGATTATCAAACACTATAAAAATTCTTTTGCCTTTGTTGTAAAGAACAAAGATAAATTGCCTTGGGGTCAGGTTTTATGGGGATGGTCAAAATCCCCATAAATAGGTTCCAGGTGATAGATCTCATTGACCCCGAGGCCACCCTCTGGTCACTGCATGGCTATTAGCATAGCTCAGACATATTGACAGAATAGGTGTACTGATGTTTTTCTTCTATCATGTCTTTGGAATCTGAGGGTCTTACATGCCAAGAGTAACTGAGCAACAGGGAAACAATTGCATTTTCCACCCTTCCTCTAAGATTTTCTTTCTGAGAAGACTTAATAATCCTCAAGATCAACTTCTGCCACTGCTTTGCTAATCCAATGAGGTGGTGACACATCCCTTCCTATAACAAAGCCTGATTTCTCACCAACACATAGATCATATTTTGTGACAGCATCCTAACAACATGCTAAAGGCACCTGGCTCTGGGTGTGAGATGGTTCTTGGCCTCCCAAGACCATCGTCTCCATGTGAGTAAGGGTGAAGCTGTCTTCAGGTTTGGGACTCTAGGCTATGACCTCTCAGGAAAGCGTCCAAGAAATCTGTTAGGAAAGAAAGAACATAACGTTGAGATAAAATAGTCTTTTCTATTATTCCAGTCTTGCAAAAATAACAACGTACAAATCCCACTTAACTTCTGCTTATCTTTAAAGTTCATATTAAAATGTTGAAGATGCATATAAAATATTTATCTCTAGGGGATGAGAACCCTGAAGAGGGAAGAGAATGGGAAAATGAGTTTGGTGTTGCCTTTGTCATGCTAGAGAGTGACAGNCAGNACCACTGTGAGTGTCTCACAGATGCAATGGCAGAACTCCATTAATTCTCACTGTAACTCCCAGAANNGGGAACACNGACTTGGGGCCTCAGGGAACACAATTCTTCAGCTCTGCAGTTTTTTCTAGACAGTGCAANCNAGCTCTCACCCTTCGCCCAAGCTCCTCCTTTCCACCCCACCCCATGCTCACCTAAAGGGAAGAATCAGAGGCCTGTTCCCCAATGCTTACCCTAAGTGGCTTNTGACAGACCCTCTGAAGTGTCAGCAGCCAGTGGTGACAGGGCTGTGGAGTCACACCCTGTCAGGAGCTGGGCCCCAACCAGGCCCAACCAGAGGGTCTCTGTGCATGCCTTGTTTGCCTGATGAAGTTCTCCTTTTCCAAAGAAAAAAGACCTTTCAGTCTTTTTGGCTTTCAAAGCTCAGGGAGGTTTCAACATGCCATTGCGTAGCACAGAGGCACTCATTGGTTCAGTGTTGAGATGTGTGTATTCAACTTTTATCCTCAGGACCCTCCTGCTGGGTAACCCTGGGCCATTTACACAGTCTCCCTAGTACTCCATATTGTTACCCATAAAGCTGAGGGTGTTTGGTGCTAATGCTGACAAGTTATGTCATTTGCATAGTAAATGTTGCCCTGACAAGCAANGTTCTCAGTAACATTAGCAATACAGAAATCTCAAAATAAATAGTTGCCTTTCAATTTTCTTTTTCATTCCCATGTTCTATCACATTCCATAATACTAGTAGGCTTTTTATGCAGTTTTCAACTTCAATAAAAGCTATTTTTGTTTATGTGTATGTGGGTTCCTGAAGATGCCAGGAAAGGGGGGTGAATCTCCTGGAGTTAGAGTAACAGGTGTTTGTGAGCAACCTGGTGTAGGTCCTGGGAACTGAATGTGGGTCCTTTGCAAGNACAACAAACACAGTAAACTGCCAAGACATCTCTCTTGCCCCCCACTTTTCAACTTTTAAAAATATACTTGACAACAGCNTGTTAGACCACATGCCAACCATCTAGATACTAAATAGAAGTCAGTCACATAGAATAATNATATATGTTCCTCCAGGAGAAAGCAATAAACAGTGAAATGCTTTTAGAGAAGTGGCATGTATTTTTAAAAGGCCTATCCTCATCATGATCATTTTTAACATTGTAATAAGAGTGGATTTGCTAAAAGATGAGCCTGAGATGTTACAAAGTCTATACTGATGAAGAAAAAGATGCAGTTACCTTGGAAAGCTGATTCAATGAATAGGTATGTCTAATGATCTTTCCTACACATTGCAGAGGAAAATGAAATCTAGTGACCCCCTTCCCCAAGTTCAGTAANGTGTGACATTCCTTTTNACAAGGTTTTATCTCCTCTAGNCTTTATTGAATTGAGTGAAGAATGCCTGTGAACTGGAAGATCTCTGGCTGTGCGTGATTGAGCTAGCATACATTACATTTCTGTCTTCTCTGTCTTTCTAGGAGACCATGGCATTNGTTAGTATCCATGGTTTAGGTCTTGGGATAGAGGACATAGATACAATCATCAAATAATGCACTCTACTCAAAGCATTCTTCTTNGTACTTTAACCCTAAAAATATGCCTATGAGGCAAATATTAGATGCAGAAATGGCTCTGTCTGTTGATGAGAGACAGACAGCAAGTAGCTGGAAGACCATGGACACCTTCAGCAGGAGGCACCTCNCTCCCTAATGCCAGTGTGCAGGTCTCTGCTGACACCCCACCCCCACCTCCCCTCCTGCAGAGCCTTGGAAGAGTTTTTGAAGAGTTGAGGCTCTGACCTCAGTGGGCATATGACTGATTTAGGGGAGAGTGATCACTTTGGGGAGGCGGTGCTGAGTCCCCCTGGCTGGAAGCACAGTAGCCCATTCACTGAGCTGATCCTGGAGTGACTCATAAAGCAGCTGCTCAGATTTAGGGCCAGTCGATGGATTTAAGGGCTGTTGGTTCTTTGTTGAAATTCATATTAATAAAGAAGGGGGCTTTATAAAAACTTACTGTTGCGTACAAGGGATCCACAGGAGATCACAACACAAGGATTATTATGTCCTCACAACTAAAGAAATAGGTACAGTGCGTTTCCTCTCATCAGTTTCTGCATTCTTAAAAGTAAGTAGGCTTTGGCAGAATTTACCCACAAAATCTGCAGAACGAACTCAACTCCAGCAATTAGATTTAAGCCCCCTTTTCTTCTCATCCACTATTGCCACCAAGAAGTTACTATTACTGCCAAGATTTTGTGTGTGTGTGTGTGTGTGTGTGTGTGTGTGTGTGTGTGTTAGTTAAAGGCCAGATATAAACACTCTTCTCTAAGGTTGAATTGAATTCTGGAAAAGTCTCCCTTTCTTCAGATTCTTGGTATAGACCTAGACATAACACACTCCAGCAACTACAGAAAGGCAATACAGCATGGAACTCTGAAAGAGCATGGGTCATGTGACAGGCACGATTCACTCCTTCCTTGAATAGACCTGGGCTGGCGTTGGGCGAACTAACTGGGCTCCCAGTACACAAAACTCAACAGGAGAAGGCAGGAGATGTGCATTTACATATGTGGTGCACTTGCTGTGATCTAGATTATTGGTTCTCAACCTCCCTAATGCTGGGACCCTTTAATACAGTTCCTCATGTTGTGGTGACCCTAAACCCTAAAATTATTTTTGTTGTTACTTCATAACTCTATGAACTTCACTGCTGTTATGAATCATAATGTAAATGTCTGTTTTCCAATGGGACCCCTGTGAAAAGTTTGCTCAACCCCCTAAGGAGTCATGACCCACAGGTTGAGAACCACTGATCTCCGTACTAAGGCTGTTTTATTTAACTTATAACACAATTGGGCATCAAGCTGTGATTGATGCAGAAACTCAAATGGAAAGAGGGTGAGTGAGTGACATTGTCATCAAGGTCACCTTGAGCATTGTGGTAGAAATCTGCATATGGCTCTGAAGATCCCATGACCTAATCCCCAGAGCTTGTAAATATGACATCACTTCCATGTCTTGGCTATGATGCATGGCCTTGCTGAGCATTACATAAAGAGACGATTCAAGAAGCCTAACTTCATCCCAGAAGTCCTTTAAAGCAGAGAGGAAACTCTCTGTTCCTGGAAGAAGCCAGAGGGATTTCAAAGTCCTGGCTCTATCATGGCTGGCTTTGAAGATGGAGGATGAACAAAGAGGAGTGGGACCTTTAAGAGCTGAGAATGCTCCTATTTTAGGAAGTCTTTTCCTGGGAGATGTAATCAAACATTTATCCCCTCCACATAAGCACCAAGGACAAACCAAAGTATGGTTCCTCCAAAGTCCAGCTTGGAGAATGTTGTGGACTATTACTTTAACTAGGCAAAGGTGTGTTACATTTGCTTCTGCTGCCTTTGTTAATGATGTAAAGATGTATTATATTTGTTTATACTGCATTTNTTTAATTATGTAAAGATGTGTTGCTGCTTCACCTTGCCTGCCTAAGGCANCTGATTGGTCTAATAAAAAGCTGAACGGCCAATAGCTAGGCAGAAGAAGACAGGTGGGGCTGGTGGGCAGAGAGAATAAATAGGAGAGAACTAGAGGAGAAGGGAATGAGGGAGAAAGAGAGGGACACACGGGGGAGGGGATGAGGGGGGCAGAAGCCAGGCAGCTTCCAGACAGACAGACAGACAGTGGAGGAAGCAAGAAAGTAAGACATACAGAAGGAAAGAAAGATAAAAAGCCCTAAGACAAAAGATAGATAAAGAGAAACAGGTTAATTTAAGTTAAAGAGAGCTAGCCAGAAATGAGCCTAAGCTAGCCCTGAGCATTCATAACTAATAAGAAGTCTCCATGTCATGGTTTAGGGNCTGCTGGTCTGAAAAAGCCTGTTACAGAAGTCAGGAGTTTGGGGGTCTTACTTACAGAGCATAGATGAGGGGTTATTTACAGGAGTAGGGTGACCCCTAAAGTAGCCACACTGCCCAAAAGTCTTATTCCAGTGTGGAAGACAACTTCCCCATAGCTGTATAGATGGCAACTTTCCTTCAGTTCATGCCTCAGGCTGTGTTCTCAAGCACCTCCTGAGAATGGGAGGCCGTGTGCAATGAACAGGTAGCTGGGAGTTGCAGGGGTAGTAACTGAGGCATCAGGTGAGTGTCAGTGACCTTCCCCACCCCCTCCTCCTAAAAGGGAATGTCAAAAACCAGCAGGTCCAATCCTGGGAGTCTCCTACAAGTAGCCACAGCTGCTCTGACAAAGATGACAGCTGTCATGCCCAAAGGACAGCATTCTGCAACAGACCCCAGCAAGAAAAACAGGAAGCTGAGTCCTGTAACAGCAGCAGAGCAAATTCCGTTAGCCATATGAATGAGCTTAGAAAGGACAGTGAAAGACACAGTTCCATCCCAGAGCCTCATACAGGGGCACAGTTAGTCAACACCTAGAACTTAAGGTCCCTGGCAGAGAATTCAGATGAACCATACCTGGGCCTATGGAAACTGAAATGCTATTTGCTGCTGAAGGGGTTTGGTTTTCTGTCTTTTATTGGATTGGTAAAGAACAGAGATCAACTCCAGACAATTCTGGAGCCCGGGAAGTACAACGCATGGAGCTAGCAAAAGGCATAGGCCTTCTGCTGTATCATAACACCACAGAAGGCATCCCAGGATGAGGCAGGAGCATGCTCTGGTTGCTGTGCTGAGCCACTGAATTTGTGGTCCTCTATGGTACCGTGATAAAGGAACAAACACAGCAAGCAAGTGGAGGTTCACCCTGCCGCACTAGTCTTCAACCAAGTAGGTAGAAAAACTTTGGTCTAATCACAGAACTGATATAAATAGGTGAATGNAGAATAAAGAAGAAATTCATTTCCAGAACAAGCTAGGAAAACTAGGCCCTCATTTAGTATTAGCTGCCATCATACCCCAGACTTTATCCTTAGATGTTCATGGTCCTGTAGACCATGCTCACTAATTGTTGTTGGGTGTGTGGTTTTGTTATGAGTGTCTCATATCACACTCCCCAGTGTTTTAGACCATGTTCTTGATCCTTTAAATGTATTATTTCTATTATTATTTATTATATTATTATTATTAATCTATGTGTATTATTGTGTTTGCATGTATGTCTGTGCACCACATGCATGCAGCGGCCATAGAGGCCAGAAGAGGGCNTCAGAGCCCCTTGGACAGGAGTTACAAAAGGTTGTCAGCTGTCATATGGGTGCTGGGAATCAACCCTTGGTCCTCTGGAAGAGCAGCAAGTCCTCTTAACCACCGAGTCATCTCTCTGGCCCCGTGTTCTTTGTCTTAAATTGTTTTTCATAACTACCCTGCCATGGGGATTAGACAGGGATAGTTATCCACACTCTCTAGCTGAAAAGTTAGAGCTAAAAGCTAACCAGTTTTTCTAATAGTCACCCAGTGGATAAGTAGGAGAGCAGAGAGCCAGCCCTGGCTTTTAGCCAAGTGCAGTCTCCTCGTAGAGATTAAGAAACTGAAAGTCAGCAAGCTGGAGCAAGGCATAGCAGGTCACAGCTCCACTGGCCTGGTGACTGCAGGTTTCCACAGCACACTGACCTGGGACTCTACCGGAATCATCTCACCCCAGCTGCTCAGCCTGTTGTAACCAATCACTCCAACCAAGCAGCGACAGCCTCCTTCCCAGTAAGAGCCTCTAACCCAGGCCCTCTTCCTGCAGGGGCTGCAGGGCTGCTCCCACTGCCTCACAGCAGTGCAGAGAACACATGCATGCCCTGCCTCTCTCCCCTTCTCCTTTGCGATGTTAATTTTACTTCTCCTGGAGGTCCTCCCCACCCCGTCAGTGCTGGGTTAATACTGTCTCATATCATCCTTCACTTCCTCGAGTTACTAATTTATAATGACTCAGACATTACCTCACTCAGGTCTGCTTCCTCCGCTATGTGGAGAATCCATGAGGAGAGCAACAGTGTTCCTTTTGCTCATATCGTGTCACCTGTGCCTCAAATGGTCCTGGCACACAGGTGGGACCCAGCAAATGTCAGATTGTTAATGGGAGCCCTTCTGCCATTGCTGGATGAGGCAGTCTAGCTGTCCCCCAGGTAGGCAATCGAGGACTTCTTCAAGCAGCCAACCTCTGTGGGTTCCCTTGGCAACTCTAGCTCACATACTTCTGTTTCCATAATCCTACACCAAGCCCAGGAAGTGACCATAGGACCATGACATTCCTGTCCACTGACAAGCCCTCCGAGATCCTGTCCGGAAAGCACCATGTACCACCATCATGCTAGCTCCACATCTCACTTCATGCCCTGCATGGACATTATTCCACCCCTCCTCACACAGAGGGCCCTGTTGATACACCTGCTCCTAGGTGGCAGTTGCAACCAAGTCAGCCAAGAGAAGCCACCACTCCCAAGATGCTTCTCCCAGCAGAATTCAGCCAGCAAAAACATCCTGCCAATAGGAAACCTGCTGCTGGTACGCTAATTTCAAAGGTAAGGTAATTAAAATGTCTTTGTATGTTGAAAATCAAGATAAATTCTAAAAAGGCCACTGACTAGCCACCCATGAATAAATGGACACTTCTCTGCTTTTCCCCTTTCTTTCCTTTTTCTGATCCTTTCTTTTCTTCCTTCTCTTTTGTCTTTTCTCTCCTTGGAAAGAGTTACTTGGAAAAGATTTGAAAAGCTGCACTGGTCGGTCTGGGTTTTCTGGGCTTTGCCTTTGAGATGCAGCCTCTGTCACTCAAGCTCAGCTCAACAGGGCAAGAGACTAGGCAGCAAAATCACCACGTGCGGAGGAACCGCTTCTCTGGAAAACAGGCATAAAGAAGGTGTTGCTTTTAATCTACTTTAAGCTTATTTAACCCCTAAACATTTGCCAGTTGGCCAGCAGTCTCGTAGAAAAAACGCTTTCTCAGAAAGGCTGTAACTAACAAATCCATCAATGAATCACTTTGTTTTATGAATAACTACCTTCAATTACATCAATTTTGTTTGCTGAGCCTTTGCAAAAACACAAATTCGTGTACTTACAAGTCTTGCCATTATGAAATTAACTAGGTCTCACCTGCCTCTGTAGCACTGCCAATAATCACGCAGGGAGAGCACAGGAGGCCACGCCCCTTTGTCCTTGCTGTCATTACAAGAGAAGATGTGTAGTCATTGCACAGTTTGGGCATTCTGGTCGTATTTGGAGAAAACCTGCTATGACTCCTTGGAATTGGAGCATCTCCTGGAAAAGAGACTCCATCTCATAGAACCCGGGAAAGGCCATTCCACCCTCAAGCACAGAAACACATGTGATACGTCTGGAGAAGGCTAACTCCGCACTAGTAGGTTTGGTTTGATGTTTGGGTGGGAGAGAAATGAGGAGGAGGAAATTGATAATGAAAGGCACTATGGCCACGTACCTGATAGATTAATAGACTTCAAATATAAGGGTGATAGGTTTTACTTTGTTTAACACTAGGAGGACCCAGAAATTTATGCAAAGGGTAGCTAATGCATGCATTTATGAGGTCCGCCTCAGCCCACTTTCTACACAAGAGCAGTTAGGCACACCTTTTTAGCACCCTCTGAGTGTCGATCCTGATCCGACAGTGAGTTTCCCTAGGTTCAAGTAGCTTTCATTAACAATCGTGGTGGGCCCTTTAAACACACAACATTGTGAAGCCATTAAAGAAGAAATCAATTGAAAGTTAATGCAGCTGCGTTATGGGATGTGGGATGGCTCTTCAGATACACTTTATACATCAATGAATACACGCTTGAAAACAGTGTAGCATAATAGACAGACCAGCAAGTATTTGCACCTTTATTTTAAGAAATTTGTGAAACAAATAACTCCGGAAATGTGACCTCTTAAAGGCAACGTCTTTTCCCTGATCTATCAAATTCATCTTTCCATTTAAGTTTGGATAATGTGGTAATGTATATATATATATATATATATATACATATATATATGTATATATAACTGGGTCATATTCTACTCTAATCTGCAAGGGGTTGATTATTTCCTTGCAACAGAGTTAAAAGAGGTTATAATTTAGAGAATTAATTCCAATCAAGTCTGCATTTCCCCAAACTGTGTTAAGAGTCTTCCCCAATGGTGATTTTAAACTCAGCTACATTTTTTCCACTTAACACCTGAGCAAGTCTGAACAATGCTACCATTTAATTAGGTGTGTTCTTTTCCAATGCACACCCTGGTAACCCACCTGCCTGGCTCGGTGTGACTGGCTAGGAATAGCTTCCTTTCTGGCCTCTGCTGCATTAACTAGAAGGGTTATACGACACNGAAGGGCTGTGACCAGAGTTTCTCATGGGGACAGAGGATGTGAAGGGGGTGGCAGGCCAGTTGGCCAGTCTGGCCATGGAGAACTCCATGGTCCTCTGTTTATTCTCCTAGCCCTGTTCACAACACAGATTGGATTTGCACTGAGCCATTTGGACTCATGCNTGTTATTAGTTATGCAAGCATATTCCAGGTGGGGACCTGGAACCACAAAGCTGTACTATGAGAAAGAGAATGAAAGAAATACACGGCAGCATTTGAGGAAGTCTGTGATCANTTCATTTTAGGTATTATATTTTGAATTATGTGGTTATAGATGTGTTTGTTAATTTCGTTAATCCCTATCCAGATTATTTTCTCATTCTTTTTACTCTTTCTTTTCTTTTCTTTTTTTTTCTAAACTGGCACAATAGTTTTAAAAGACGCCNCTGTTCTTGAAAATTGAAAGGATCCATGTCCTAGAGGAAAGAGGAGATCAAACATCTTGTTAGGAATGTGGCAGTCAGCTCAGGCAAGTATTGGGTTGCTGGAAACTGATCTTGTGCTTGGATTCTGCAGGANCTGAGTCTTTCTGTAATTACAGAAAAAAAGTTACTTTGAAACCAGTGTGCTGGGCGTGTCTTCGGTTAATGGCATCACAAAGGAATTCAGTNTACATAGGCAGCTGGGGCTGTGCTATTTGCAGGGCTGTCCATCTTCCCTCATATTCCTGACCAGATCTTTGGTAGACAGTTTATGTCAGTTATCAAGTCACTTGTTCCACTATCGAGAGTCACAAAAATAAGGAAATCAGCTGTTTCAAAGAGAGCTTGTTTTTTTCAAGGCAACNAATTCAGGGGTNGGGGTGCGGGTGGGATTACATTTCTTTTGGCTTAATTTCTTACAAAATCCCCCAAAGAAAGTAATGTGCCTCTTGGCACATAGGCACAAACAGTGTGTCAAAGTTACAGAATCAGCTTTGCTGAATGAGCCTGGAAGAGAATTGTTAATACGATGAAAGATTTGGTATTCAGAATAAAGTTGTTTTAGTGGGGTGGGGAGGGAAATTTAAAGCCAGCTANGAAAGCTGGAAGAATATAGCCTGTCCAGAGGCAGCAGACGTGTGCACATGTGACTATAGCTCTCAGGGATTATATTCCTATCCTTTACAAGAGAGATATATACCACTGATACAGGTAACTCCACCGGTCCTTAGTTGATGTCAAATGTAATTGTGAATATTTAGGGTGAATTCACTGAGCACACACTGAGGAATCGTTGTATATTCAAGATACTTTGTTGGACCTTGCAGTGCATGACTATGACATCAGCCCTTGGGCAGCTGAAACAGAAGGGATTCCGAGTTTGAGACCATCCTGAGCTGCATAGTGAGACTGTATCTCCACAAACAAAACAGAGAAGTCATTATTCTTTTTATTTTCTATAAAATTTATTTTATAAATTATATATAGTACTTATTTATTTTTAAATATTCTTACAGGTATATATTGAGCACATACCCCTGTTTTTACCCCCCTCTCTTCTCTTTTTTCGATACCCTCCTGTTAGTCCCCTGTATTCCCTGGCATTATTATTTCTACTTGCATTTAATGTACACACACACACACACACACACACACACACACACATATATATATATATGATTTCATGGGACTGTGCAAAACCTAGGAATCACAATTAAAGAAAATTTATGTTTATAAATCATTATTCATAATAATTCCTAAGTGTATCAGATACTCTATTTTAGTAAAGTCTGGCTACTATCAGTGATAGATGAATAACATTTTCCTGGATTACTAATAATGAAATTTGGAGGAAAAAATGAGTTTGGGATATTTTATTATAAATTAGCCTCTATGACAAAATTCGGTCATAGAGTTATTTTAGCAAATCAGAGAGTGTGAGCATGTGGTTTGAAGNAAGTATGTCAGGGTTGGTCACCTCAGTTCTCACAAGAGCCTCCAACGGTGACATGGAAAGTGGCTCTTTNTCCCCTCCCTACTCAGTTCACCTCCACTCCCCTGTTGCCTCGTTGTTCTTCCAAGACCAAGCTCTGCACGGCTGCCAGTAAATCCNCTCTTCCTTCATTATTAAACTCTTAAAGTTCNAGGTCCTTCAATTTTTCAATACCAGCNTTTCTCCATCCAGAGTAAACTGTCTGGNGTGTNTNGGTTGATGAGATGACTTAGTTAGTAAGTACTTGCTGCACANNCAAGAGGACCCAAGTTCATATCCTTACCACTCANGTAAAACACTGAGCATGGTAGTAGCNTGNAGGGNAGCNATANGAAGATGCCAGAGGCCTGCCATCTAGCCACATCGGTGAGCCCCAGAGATGCTTGCTGGCCAGCTAACCTAGCCGAATCAGTGAGCCTCAGATCCCAGGTGGAAAGCTGCTAGGAATGATGCCCAACATTGACCTCTGACCTCCATACACACATGTATATATGCACCTGCTTATACATTCATGCACCCACAAACATGTGAACATGTACATACNCACATGTGAACATTTGAGGTTTTTAAAGTTTCATTTAAATTTTTTTTGAGATTTTCTTACAGGGGTTGAACAGCACTAAACTACATTTGAAAGTTTGCACTTTAATTTGTTACATGTAGCATATTCTAGACCATTTCTTTCCTAGTTCCAAACNTTAAACATTTTGCAGTCAATGCAAGAACAACCTTGAAAGCCTGGTGCCTCTGGCATCTCTCCATCTGGAGTTTCCTCTAGTTAATAAGTTATCACAGAGACCTTAGTGAGAGCCTTGCATATTATTTCTAAGATGTGTCTAGAAGGATGCTACTAGCTTACAAAGCAACCAAGACCTTGTTTTGGTGGTCTTGAGTGAGGCTGAGCACGGGGCTGTCCCATTGCGGCCAGTCACTTCCTCCCCTGGTAGTGTCTCAGGTCCTTTACATTTCTGTCTGCATCACTCACAGTCAGATCTTGAGTGTGAACTTCCTTCTTTCACTGGACTGTCTGAAGNCAGAATAGAGAACTAGGAAACCTCAAAATCTATTTGAAGGGACCACATACAAGGGTTCTATGGGCTAAAAACCTTTCCTCTCCATATTTGTATTGGTCAATGTACAACCAGGCCCTACATATGTTCCCCTTCCATCACGCTGGCTAGAAAAGAAGGTCTANCCATCTTGTCTGGTTTGAATAAGGTGGCAGGGAGCCCATGAATCCTCATTGATAGACCACTGAGTAGGACACTGCTCACTGGTCTTGGACTGTCTCTGCCAATGTCCTAAGGAGACTGGGCTTCCACTGGCCTTTGGTGACCCACCTTTGTACACTAAAAAGCTCAATCACACTGTTTTTCATCTCTTAAAATGAAGACAAGAAGGAGTGGGGAAATTTTTCATACAGCTCTGTCACGATGGGTGCAGGCTCNTCATGGCAATCCTCATTTTTGCAGCACTTAGCTCTCAGGAGAGGACCTGAACAGGCTTTCTAACACGATGCTCCAGAGCCTCCTGATATGTAGGCATCAGCAACNTACATCTCAGTTTGACAGCTCCTTATGCCCTATTCCTCCAAATGCCTACACTGGACCAGGTTCACACCACCCCCTCAAGATGATGCCCAATGCCCTAAAGATCTCCCATTAGTCCCATCTATTNAAAATCCTCTCAAAGGTGGCAGGGGCCTAGGACCAAACTTTTAACATCTGGATCTTTAGGGAACACTTATCCCAACNATAGCAGTCCCCACTGTAAGTGAAGCTTTATTGCAAATGAGCTTTCAAAAATAAATCTACCACAAAATATTTGAGAAAAAATCAAAACTCATCCCATTTGCAGGTCATTGGCTTTTAGANCTGAAGATCAAAGTTAATTTAAATTTTTCATGGATAAAAGTAGTCTTGCATTCCCTGTGCTTCATTTTATTATCCTTATTCCAGCATCATGACATTGAACTTGTAGGGGAGGGAAAAACTCATCTCCCTCAGCCAAATGGACTGTATGTTTTTAAGAAAAAAGGAAGTGGGGTTGGAGGGGGCGGGGGCTGTGAAACATTCTTCTGTCTTTGTTTAAAAACTTTACCTCAAAGCAATTGAGAGTGAAAGAGAAGTAACACATTGGAGAGTTGATGTAGATGGGGTGTCTTTTTCTTTTTTATAAGTTAAAACAGTGTTTGAGGACATTGAAGCTGCCACACCCTCATGTATGCACCATACCCTGAACTGTGGAGCAGACACTTGGTTCTCACTGTTCTGGCCTCTGATAGCATTTGCATTTCAGATGCCCATTTAAAGGGATGCTTAGCGTGTGTAAAAGGAGATGGACGCTTCTAGAGTTTGGTGGAACATCTCTCTGTCTTGAAGGAGGGTCTAAACCACGTAAAAAGTTCAAGGACCCTCTTATCCTACCACCAAACAACAGTAGACACTCCCTTCCATGTGACAGCCGACCCCACATTTTCTATTGGCCAATTGGCGCTAGAGGGGTGCATGGGTGTACTTGATATTCTATGAG
>LZPO01066570.1:49605-66749 GCA_001675575.1 Neotoma lepida
AAAGAAAGAAAGAAAAAATCATTCCTTGTTTCTGTCAATACCCATGTTTCTGGAGACCAGGCCTTCACCCTCTTGGGTACCAGTGATGGGGAGTTAAGGTTCTTTTGTGGGCAGGCTAACGATGGAGAGGACTCAGATGTATTAGGATTTCCAGGTTCCTCCAGAATTCANATTCCTCCCAGATTCCAAATTCCTCTACGTGCTTTTAGGTTCAACCCAGCAAGAGCCTAAGAATTAGAAACAGCTCTTATTTTGTCTTTCTTTTGCTCTTTGAGGATAACACAGCTTCTAGGCAGCCAGTCTGGAGAGAAAGGACCCTCTGCCTGGATGTACCCTCAGTCGGCTACTGAGAATTTGAAGGCACATCATCTTACACACAGTTGCTTACATTATTTACAGGAGACTTGTATTGGATACTTTCCTTCTTNCCACAGCAAGCTATGTAACAAGAGCAACTTAAGGAAAGAAGGGTTTGTTTTAGCTCACAGTTCAAGGATACAGTCTATCATGGCGGCAGGAGCTTGAGGCAGCACAATGCATCTGCCCTCAAGAAGCAGCAAAGANTGCCAGTATGCAGCTTCCTTTCCTCCTTTTATTTCAGTGCAGGTCCCCAGCCCATGGAATGGTGCCCCCATAGTTAAAATGAGTTTTCCCACCCCAACTAACCTAATCTAGACAATCCCCCCCCAGACACACCCAGAGACATTGTCCATGATTCTTGATCCTGTGAAGCTGACATTAACCATCACAGGCCATATTCCTAAAGTGTCACCATAGGACACATGCCATAACCTTTTACATGGCCAAGATATTCTAGAGTTTATTTATCTTTGAGACTCGGTCTCATTGCACAGTCCAGGCTGGGCTTGAACTAGCAATATTCCCATCTCAGCCTTCCTAGTGTTGGAATTAAAGTGTTACTTATTTAGAGGATTTTAAAAAAAAAAGGTTTTTAAGCCTCATAAATCTAAATTTGAAATTAAAATAGCTTTTCCCACTTAAAAAAAAAAGTAGTACCTGGGCCTTTGAGGGGTTCTATATTCCAGTAGACATGATTTTTCTGATCTTGCAAAATCATAAATTTAGTACAGTCATCAACACCAACACCATAAATGTTATCATCCAAAGTCATAAAATTAAAGCAGGGCGTGATGGAGCCATTAAACCTGCGAGCTTTGCAAACATTAACTCCCCAATGTGCCTGGATGGGAGAACCTGCAGTCGATGTCATGCNGGGCTGCCTTTCCTCAGAACAGCTGAGTTAGTGGGCTGGCGACTGGGAACCACCTGCAGAGCTGTATTTGCATTCTGCTTTGCAAGGTGTAGCTGTGTGGCCACCAGGAAACCCCTGCACTTCCTCAAAGCTCTGCGACCTCATGGATTACAGTGTCTGTCTACCTTAATGGCCCCGTCTGAGGAATAAATAAGATGCTACGGGAGACATTTGATAATCTCAGAAAGCAAANGTGTTTCTTCTACAGACATCTAATTGACAGACGCAGCCTTTCTTGAGAGGGAACAAGGTATGATTTGAATGCAGACCAGGCCTGGGCCTGTCACCCTCAGATCATTCCTGCCCTTTTCTTTCTGTGTGGGGGTGTGAACATGTTTGTGTGGATGTGTGCGAGTTTTCCTGCNGGTGTGTGCAGGTGTGCACCTAAATGTGGGAGGAAGGGGTGAATGTTGGATGTCTTCCTCAATGACNCTCCACCATATTTTGGAGACATGGTCTCTCACTACACCTGTAACTCACTAATTCAGCTAACCTGGCTGTCCAGTAAGCTCTAGGGAATCCTGTCCCCAGCTCCCTAAGACAGGGATGACAAATGCCAGTCACCATGCCCAGCACTTATATGAGGGTNTTGAGGGTGGGAACTCGGGTCCTCATGANTGCACAGCAAGTACTTTACCCACTGAACCATCTCCCCAGATCTCCTTCCTTCTTTCTTCTTGCTCAGTTTCACCTGACTGGAGGCAAGGGACTGCAGACTGTACCCCAAGTTCCCCTGTCAGTAGGGTTCAGTCAAGGAGGACGCTGACGGGGAAAGTAATGGCAAAGAAAAAAAAAACAGTAAATCTCTCCCCTCTGCCAGGGTCTGTGGCAGTTTCTACACCTGCCGCTCTCACAGAGGGCTTCCATCTCCAATACACCCCTCCAGTCTAAGCGTGGGGTGGCTCTCTGCTATGTTTGACCTCTGGAGTGCCTTGCTGTCGCCTTTTAGATTCTCTGCTTTCCCCTCATATGTAGAGACACTTTGTTCCTGCATTTGCGTCTTCCTTCTCTTCTTTCTTCTCCTCCTCCTTCTCCTCTTCTTCCTTATCATCTTCTTTTCTTCTGTGTTTTTATNAAAGTCGTTCTTTCATAAAGACTTTTAGTGACTTCTGTTTCTCCTTTTCGACCTTGATGGATACCAGAATATTAAGAAGACTTCTTAGCAAAAGAATTGCCCTGATACTGGAAATGCTCTGGGAAACCCTTTTCTTAAAGGGGGAAGAGTTCCAGATTACTAATATAAACTGCTACATGATGGGGTTTTCACAGCTCCTACTTTTCACTCCATCACACCCACTGATCTGTCCATGCTTGCCCTGCATCCATCCATCTATCAACATCAATCTTTGAGTGTGGGGAGGGGATATTCACTGCTGGGCACACACGAATGACCTAGACCCATAAAAGACAGACAGCACAGGGGAACCAAAGGACACTGTGCTCAAATCATGTGAAGGGCAAGGAACACTTGCTTGGGAAGCAAGTGTGAGTTGGGTTCCTAGCCTGCTTTGGCACACAGAATCAATGAGGCTTTGTTATTCTTTTCTACATTCCACCTCATCGGTAAACTGAGGCAACCAGGAAAGAAGACTGGGAAGGAAATATTATAATCACTCCAAAGATAGCCCTATGGTGATATATTGTGTACCCTAATAAACTTGTCTGAGGGTCAGAGGACAGAGCCAGCCACTAGATTAGACATAGAGATCAGGCAGTGGTGGCACACACCTTTAATCCTATCACTCGGGAGNCAGAGATCTGTCTGGATCTCTGTGAGTTCAAGGCCACACTGGGCTACATGAGATTGATCCAGTATAGGAGAGAAATAGAGCCAGGCAGTGGTGGCACACACGCCTGGTAATCCCAGCACTTGAGATCTTATGCCTTTGCTTGGGAAGCACACATGCCTTTAATCCCAGGAAGTAATATGGCAGAGCAGAGAAAGGTATATTAGGCGTGAGGGAACAGGAACTCACTCTCTTTAGGCTGAGGATTTTGTAGAGGTAAGAACTAGTGGCTAGCTGTTCTGCTTCTCTGATCTTTCAGCTTTCACCCTGATATCTGACTCTGTTTATTTTTTTATTAAAAGACCATCTAAGATTTGAACAACACAGCCCCACAGCTCAGAACTGTCACCTGCCCATGTGGAGCAGCTGGACACAGAGTTTGCAAGCAGAGTTTGTTTTGTCAACGGACTGTGCTGTCTAAGTCACTAAGCCCAAACCTACAAGGGCCTGAGAGGAGAGAATCAAAGAAAGTGGGGAGCCTCAGCTTTACTTCCTTCTTCTCCAAGTGTCCCCTACAAATGCCCACCCCTCAGCCACAAACATACTCACCAAATGACTCCTCTGAATCCTGAATCTTTATAGAAGAATTGGTACCAACTCACAGAACTGACAGAAACCACAGATGTGGTACAGCCTCCTCACATCCTGGAAGAGTATGTTCTTAAANTCTGAGTTAGCTCATGAAGCCAACCACACACAATGTAACTAACATTTCTCATTCCTACTTACTGGTGATAAACTACAATTTATAAACTAAGTATATTAAGAAAATAGCAAGGGCCATTAATAAGATAGGACAATTCTAACAATCTCATGTAAGAGAAGAGCTAAGTATCACTACTTGTGGACTTCAGAGCTATCAGAGAGTAAAGTAGGGGTCACAGAAACACAGGCATTGTGGCACTATAGCAGTGGATTTGATGCACTGCTAGTGAGTAATAGTGTATACAGCATATTATGTGCTGACTAGTTTTATATCAGCTTAACACAAGCTAGAGTCCTCAGAGAGGAGGAAGGCTCAACTGATAAAATGCCTCCATAAGATCTAGCTGTAGGCAAGCCTGTAGGACATCTTCTTAATTAGTGATTGGTGGAGGAGGCCCAGCCCATTGCGGGTGGGGCCACCTCTGGGCTGGTGGTCCTGGGCTGTGTAAGAAAGCAGGCTGAGCAAGCCAGTAATCAGCCCCCCTCCAGGGCCTCTGCATCAACACCTGCCTCCAGGTTCCTGCCCTGCTTGAGTTCCTGCCCTGACTTCCTCCAATGATGAATAGTGATGTGGAAGTGTAAGTCAAATAAACCNTTTCCTCNCCACTTTGTTTTAGTCACAGTGTTTCATCACAGCAATAGTAACTCTAAGACAGTAGATGCACTGGACAAAGGAATGACTCGCATCCCAAAGGGTACCAAGCAGGATGGCTGCGGTTCAGTATGATAGCCAGAATGGTGGACAAATTGAAACATAAATTGTTTATTTATGAAAAATTTCACCNGGTACCGTAAAAGTTCATAAAATGTGGCACGCTCCAGGGAGATGCTGCCGCTCACATCTGTTGCAAACAGCATGGACACAGCGGNAGGGAAGGCTTTCTGCAAGTTCTAGATACCAGGAAGGTCCTGATCAAGCCTCCTTAGGATGGGTGTNGTGTCTATGAAAGGAATCCAGAAGAATCTAAATGCTGCAGAACAACATCAGAAGATGGGGGGCATTTGTTTTAGCCCCCTGGCAAATCCACTGTGTAAATGTGTTTCAAGCAGAGCTCAGGCCCATAGCTGTAGAGAGGCACTTAAGTTATAACACAGAACATGAAGTCTACGTCACAGAGGGGGCTGTAACAATGTGTGTCCTTACTGCATAAAATCGTACTTCGTCTCAAATATTTTCTGTANTTTTCNCAACTATATACACCTGAACATTCAACAACAGTAACAGCTAATGCATGCATACTCAAGATTTGGTGAATGCAAGGGTCGTCTCCCAAGGGTCCAAGTCCATCGTTTTATTTAAATCACCTGCACAATTCTATGGGGGTAGACATTACCATCTGGTCACCACTCAGGAAACTGAGGTACAGAGAGATTAACTCATTTCCTCAAAACCACACACACCGTGAGCTGAAGTCTTTAGAAACGGGTGAAGAGTGAGTGCATGGGTGCACCTTATGAGGCCTGGTGGAGCCCAGGCAGCCTGACACACCTGTTTGAAAGGTGCCAAGTGTTAAGGACTTCACCTCGAAGGCACCTTTGATAGGTCTTACTTTTATTGTCCTAACATATCGGTGCCTTTAAACATCTGGCTGTCTCAAAGGTCTCTNCCTCCTTTTCCACTTTTGCTTTCTCTAATCAAAGGTCATCCGGTACGTTTACTGGGGTGATGGAGGTAACGATGCCNGAACCCAGGAAGCGTCCTTCTCCCACTTTTAGTGTTGTGACCTCACAAGCTTCAGCGTGAAACTCGAGTGTAGACGCAAAGCAATCGTTTTGCATCCGATTTCAGGGCGCTCCAGGAAATGGCCACGTCCAAGGCTTAGCTAAACCTGAACAGCCCATAGGAGGGGGGCAAAAAGCGATGCGTCTGCGAAAACAGTAGCAGGGATTTAAAAAAAAAAAAAGCAAAAAAACTTTTGCCCCTAGAGGCTGTAATTTGATTGCTGTCTTTGGCAAAACTCCAGAGAGCAAGCTTAATCTCTTTCTGAGCCGCCTCCTCCTCTCTGCTGGGTCCGCCTGCAGGGCCCCCGAGGAGGCGGGCGGGGACCGCGACCCGCGGCGGCGGCCGGAGGAGCAGGGCGGGGCGGGGCGCGCCGGGCGCGGAGTGGGAAAGAGGAAGTGGAGCCGGGCGGGCTGCAGGGCTCGGGGCTGCCGGAGCCGGCGCTGGAGCGCAGCACATCGCGGAGCCGGCGCTCGGGAGCCGCCCCTCACCAGTAAGCGCGGCCAGGACTATTCCAGGGACCGGACAGGGGAAACCAGGGACCTCGGCCACGCACCCCGAATCTGCAGGTAGGACGAGCAGAGCGCGGTGTCTGCTCCTGGGAGTGGGAGGTGGGGGTCCTTGAGCGCTACAATTGGGAAGGGACTGACGATAGCTGGCGGTGCTGCCGGCCGTCCTGGGAGTCCCCAGGTCCGGGCTTAGCCCAGCTCAGCCTAGATCTGCGGGCCCGGTTCTCCCGCCCCGAGCTGCAGCCCCCGCGGCTGCAGTTTGCAGCTCCGTGAAGTTTGCTCAAGCGCCGCCGGGTGCCACCCCACTCCCCAAGTCCAGCGGAACTGTCCCCAAATAGGACACTCAGGGTCCACACCCCAACAGCGGTGTGGGTGCGCGAGGACGGGGAGTGTGCTGCGTGCCCCAGTTAGAAGCAGCCCTGCGAGGGCAGAAACTCTCATGGGCGCCCCAGATTAGCAAGTCAGCGATTTTAGAAGTGAGCCAGAGAGTTGAGAGAACCTGTGTCCCATCCGTCACCCGAAAAAACGGTAATACCTAGCCGGCTACTACTGTCTGGGCTGTTGTGGGGGTGGGGAGGTGATGTGGGGCTGGGGGATAAGGGTACGCAGCGGGCCCCAGGGTGACGGCCAGAGCAGGTCCCCTCTTTGTGTACCGGTGGAATCTCGTTCTGCAGTCAGAAAAGTCGGGACGCCCTAAGGAGGAGAGGGCTTGCTCGGTTTCACAACGTTCGCGAGAAACAATGAGGTAGATGATTGTTTTGGATGTGCTGTATGAAGTTGGTATGTGTAAAGCTGACCGTGTGTGTGTGTGTGCATCGCTGGAATTTCATTAAGCTCTAGCTGGTCCTCAGCGCTCTCTTTGTACCACCCTCAGGTAGCCGGAGCTACTGCACCTATTTTTGACCGCCCTATGGAAAGCGAGTTTGGCCTGGCAGGGCAGCATCTCAGAAAGCTCTGATCTCCAATCTCCGAGGGAGGGTTGTTTGGGGGANTTGGGGTACACTGAATACAAACTATATATGCACCAGATACAAACTCGAGTAGGATGCCAGAATGTTAAGTATGGGTCAGATTTACCATTTAACTGAATTCCAGGCTTTAGATTGTGTTAACTCTGTAAACCCAGTGGTCAAGGGTTAAAGTCGGCTTATTTGAAGTCTTGGTTTCTGGAGTTCACACATCTTCAAAGAATAGATGGGTTTTTGTTTTGTTTTTGTTAAACCTCTATAAAAACTTATCTAAGCCTGTCATCACCTCTCAACTTTAGCCTTGCACTGTGGGACGTGAGAACAAGCCATGCTGGTACCTTCGACTTCCTCACTGAGAAAGCAGTGTGTGTGTGTGTGTGTGTGTGTGTGTGTGTGTGTGTGTGTGTGTGTGTACCAGATAGTTTTACCTGGCTTCAGTCCTCCCGGCGGAGGGTACTGTTAGCTACAGTAGCTAACACTTCTTTACAAAAGTGATGGGCTGCTGTTTGACCTTTTAACATCTTCGAATCTGGCTTCCTGACTCCCGACTTAGCTTTTTGTCCTTTTGGGATCCCACCATGCCCAAGCCACTAAAACCAACCAGGAAGAAACTTTCTTCTCCGGAGTTCACCGACCTCCCGGGCTTCCTCCCGAAGTGGGTCCCCACCAGCAATCCTTGCGTGACCTCCTTTCATTTCCTTTGCATGGCAGATCCCCCAAAGCCCTCTTCTGTAAAAGGACTAAACAGGGTGAGAAGGAACAGCTGTTTGGTAGTCAAATTTGTGCCCAAAATCTGCCTTTCTTTGGTAGAATTTGTCTGCTCTTCTCCTTCCCCTGGGAGTCCACTTTTTTTCAATGCCTTTAGTATACATAGATGATGGTTACAAAAAAAATATACCTTCTAAACTTTCCGTGGGAGATTCCAGCTGTCATTCAAAGAGGTTAAATGATCACATTGTAAACCATAGAAACTGGCAGCCTAATTTTTCAAAACCAAAGACAAGCAGTAGTATTTCACTCTCCTGCTTTGTGGTTATTTCTTTTGGTGATTTAATTCAGCTTTACTAGTTTGTATTCTGACATGAAAAAAATGGAAAAACTGAGAAACCACAAGTCTTTTGAGCCTTTATTAAATTAAAAACAGTTTCTGGTCTATACTTTTATTCTCAATGCTGCAGTCGTCCCCCCTGTCCCCCTTTGTGGGTTTTTCTTCCTTTCACTGCTGGTAGTTGGGTCTTTCAAACAATTGTCACCTTGTAATCCTGCCCCAGAGGTGATTAGATCTCTAGGCTATTCAAGGAGGATGGCTCTTGGATGATGTGGCCCAGCCTCTGTGTCTTTGAGATTTAGAGTGATTAGGGGCAAGGATTCTAGGATTCTAGGATTAGCCCTTGAATATGAAGCTCCCCTCTGTGCCCTGTGAGCTTGCAGACCAGGACCCTGCTAAGGGAATTGTTCTGATGTGACCTGAATGATTTTATAACCAAGGAAAGTAATATTTATATTAGATCATTCTTTGGTTTTTCTTGTTTTTCCTTCCCCACCATCCCTTCCTCCATACATTTCAGAAAGAATGCCCCTTAGCTCCAGAGCTGGACTGAGGATTGAATGAAGTAATCCATATTAAATCAGCACATATGGTGTGCTTTGAAGAAGGTAGTTGCTGATAAGCTCATCCCTGGAGGGAGAGGTTTTGCTGGAGGTAATCCACACTCTCCATTGACAGAACTGTGGTCTAACTCAGCTGTGACTGACCCCTGGTCCTCCACTACCTCAAAGTGATGGTTACATGGAGACACATTTTCTTATTTATAAACTATTTATTTGTTTCTTTGGGGGTTTTCTCTTCACTTGTCTTAAGTAGGGTCTTACTATGGAGGCCAGATTGGCCTTGAACTCACAGTTCTTCCACCTTTGCTGGGATTACAAGTGAGCATCATCATGTCAGGCTGTGGTTCATTCTTTAAGAAAAAAAAAATAACACTCATTTTTTGACATAGAAAAAACCGTAATTTCTAATGCAAGGTATTTACATATTCAGGTGCAGATGAAAAAAAGCAACCGTTTTTCAGGCAAAGTCTCTCGATGTAACCTTAGACTTATATGTAGCAGGCTTCTGAGCTATTTCATGCTTTATCTGAGGCCTCCATCAATCTCAACTGATGAAATAAAAAGTTGACCCCAATCCATTGGCCCGTTCAGAGTCATGGGCAGCTGTGCCAAGTAGAACTCACTGACAGAAGAGGGAGCCCCACATGATTAGGATCTGGCTGACTACATAGCTAGCAATGGATGCCTTAGACCGGATGCTAGGCACGCCTGCCGGTCTTCTGGCAGTGGGCCCTGGTTCATTGCTGAAGGGCTTGGCCCTGGGGAACCTAAATGCTGCAGAACAACATCAGATGTGCCTGGCTAACCCCTTTGCCAGTGATTAGGAGTTCAGTGGAACTCCAGAATAGCTTTCATGTTGGAGTCTTGAGTATCTCTTCAACCCACATATATAGGTTCCTGAATATTTTTTTTCCCAATGAACTTTAGGCTAAGTAAAAATTTCCAGACCACAGTATCTTCCTTGGGTAAGCAGAGGGCCTCTGTACCTGTGCATTCTACGATCCTAATTAAACCAGCTATTCACTGAAAGAATTGGTCTTTATTTCCAAAATACTTAGGCCACAATGACTTTGTAGCATTAGGTATTATAAGTAATTTAAATTAAGATATGCGAGAGCAATTTAAAGTATATAGGGAACTACACAGATGGATTGGTGATTAAGGATACTTGCTACTATTGCAAAGAACTNGAGTTTGGCTCCCAGCACCCACATCTGGTTGGTTGTAACTTCAGATTCAAGGAATCTCACATTCTTTTCTGGCCTCCTCTGGCCCATGTGCATGCAAGCACACACACACACACACACACACACACACATACACACACGCCCCTGAAGTATATAGGAGGCACTGTAAATGTAACTCAGGGGTAGAGCACATGCTAAGTTCTCATACGGGCCTGGGTTCAATCCCCCAGTACCCTGGGCCCTAAAATGAACATTAAGAGAATTTGTGTAAATTCAAAGTTCCATTCCATCTTCTATAAAGGATGTGAATAGCCATAGAACAATCCTGTCAGAATACAAGTGACAGGACGCTAAAGCCTACCAGCTCCACAATTCCGTAACTCCTCTCTTTCTCCCTCTCCGTACAATCCAAGAGGAAAGTCAATATGAAGAGTGNTAATGTTAGGGTGAATTGTTAAAACAAATCCTGGCCACGCCCACGTGTAATAATGTGATGGTGGTGGGGTGTAGGGAGAGCTGGGGTTTTCCCTGGGCTTTAATTAAGAATGCTGTTTTGGTAGCTTTAATAACCATGGTGCTACAGAGGCCACAGAAGGAGCTTATCAGCAGAAGCCAGCCTGGCTACAGGATTTGGCTAAAAGCTAAGCATCCCNTTGACAGGTGGGAGGNGGGGCATCCTTTGAAAATGTCAAAGGGAAAAAATTAGGTGAGTGTGGACCTCATGATAGCTAAAACTTCAGCATGAAAAATCAGACTCATAAACCATCATGCTATTGAGTTAACTATCACAGTTGCAATACTATGTTGGGGAGTCACACGGGACACAGGCAAGTGATCTGTGGCTAGACAGGCGTAGAAGAGGAACAAAGGAGGTGAATTCCCTTTTGCGCTGGCAAACCTACAAAAAGCTGGTTGTTAGTATTTGGGGCTTTGAGGTTCATACATATCTATGTCATGAGCTATTTGGTTTGGGGAAGTTTTGTGTGCAAATATTTAAAAATGTAAAAACTGGTGGGCATATGGGTTCATGACTATACTCCCAGCTCAGAGAAGGCTTATACAGAAAGACTGTCCTAAGTTCAGTCTAGCTAGGCTGCTGAAGAAGGAATTCCAGGCCAGCCTGGACTACAGTGTGAAAATCTGTCTAAAGACAGCAAATGAATGAATAAATACACTTAAAAAAGTGTAAAAGTAGACTCTTGTTGTCAGCCATATAAAAATATGATGTAGGGCTGGAGAGGTGGCTTCGTTGGTAATGTTTCCTTGCAAACACCAGGAATGGAGTTTGTATGTATCCATTAAAAAAAAAATTGCCAAGAGTAATGGCACAGACTAGCAATTCCAGAAATGGGCTGATCTCTGTGCTCCCTGGCCAGTCAGCCTAGCCTACTTGTTGACGTTCAGGCCAGTAAGAAACTGTCTCAAAAGAGAAAAGGAAGGAAGGAAGAAGGGAGGGGAGTGGAAGGAAGGAAAGAAGGCTAGGTATATGGCACCTGGGGAATGACACCCAAGGTTGTCATTTGTCCCCTACACNTACGTACACACATGCCATGCACATGCTTCCCCACACAACACACACACGCACGCACACATGCACACACANGCTCACACACACATACACACAGTGCAGGTTGTATGTGGCCCATAGCTNGAGTTTGCTCACTGTTCTNTGTGAAATAATTGATATTTACAATATCATTCAGTATTTCCATGGAGACCCCAAATAAGAAATTTCACTGGCACCNTCTGAATTNATGCANTGCTGACCAGCATGAAATTGAAATCTTGTCTTTTCTCTGTCACTCTATCTTCTCTTTACACTGGGGTTGGAAGTCTCTGCTGGGCAGTGCAGTCGGTTCCCATGGAAATGGCCACATTTCCACATTCAGCCTGGAGTTAGACATAGAGGCGGGAGAGGCNTGGCTGGGTTGAAACTNATTATCCGTGACTATATATGGAATGAGGACCAAGTCTCCGAGCATGATACTCACCATGTGTGTACCTGATCTTCTTTTAGCTCCTTCCATGGACTCCCATGTCCCTTTCAGTCACCATCACTGGCAGAGCCCTGAGTGGGCCATGCCATTTCTCATCNACNANATCTTTTCACACACAGTGTAAGGACCTGTTAACCTCTCCAGAGACTCTGTTCATCACATTGGGCAAAGATGCAGGTGTATGCATCTCCATGCTCACACAGAAGCTTATAGCTGAAGCTGTTAAGAGGCCAGGAAAATGTGGTGATTCTGTGGATAGACATTTTATTTCAAGCTAAGAGAATAGTCCTGACTCTCCCTTCACCCACTGTAATATACCTATCTTTTTCTTTTTTTCTTTTAAGACAAGATTTCATGTAGCCCAGGCTGGCCTTTATCTGGCTATGTAGCTAAGGATGACCTTGAACTTCTCATCCTCTGTCTCCACTTCCCAAGTGCTAGGATTTCAAGTGTTCACCACACACTGGTTTTATGTAGTCCTAGGGTCAGATCCAGCTTTTTCGAGTGCTTGTCAGCTGTGCTCCCAACTGAGCTATACATCTCCAGTCCCCAGTTCTCTGTCTTTAAAGTAACTAACAATGAACTCCTAATTTCTAGGAATGAATGAGATTTCCTGCTGTAAAACATTAGTTCTTCCATTAGTAATTGATCNATCTCACATTAGCAATTGATCAATGAATGTTAAATTTTATTCAGCTCAGATCCATTTATTGANAACCTACCATGCTGAGAAAAATGCCTGGCCAACCTGAGAGATGCTCTTCATAGAGATATGATGAGGATGATGGGAAAATCAGAGTGATGGATGGGCTACTCTCCACTGGTACTCTAGGAATCCTCTGGAGGAGGCAACATTTACTTGGGGTCATAATGATAATGAGTTCTAAGGTACCTTTGAGATACACGGTATTATCTACCGGAAATCAAAACATTAGACAAGCCCTCCATCACCNAGCTGGATTCCCCAGCNCCAAATACACCATTTTCTATCTTTTTAAAAATTGTTGTCTGTGTTTTTGGTCTCACTTTATAGCCCAAGACAGCCTCAGACTCTGCTCCCTCCTACACCCACCTCCAGAATCNTGCGATGAAATATGTTTTTATTTGTACTCCATGGCTGCACAGTGTCCCACTGCTGCCTTGTACTGGGANGGAACCTTCTTTCCTGTCTCTTAGCTCTCAGATACTGACTTGGATTTGAGGAAGAGTTTAATTAAATACTAGCATAATAATTTAAANAATATTTCAATACATCTATGACCTGATGTATTTTTTAAATACTTTAACAGTTCACTGGGGTCTGGCCAAAGGGTCTCAGGGAATCCTGCTTAAGTGAACTTGACCTACACATGACTTGTAAAGGCTGAAGCTGAGCAGTTCCTACAGCCAGCCAATTCCTTTGGCAGATGTCTGCTGAGGTCTGTGAATCCTTACTGCAGTGTAGCTGTCTCTCTAGAGCAAAGGCGTTAGCTANGAGCTGGCTTTCTTCTCTTTTCTAGATTTCACCTAACCCGAATGTGCCTCTGCCCCTCCCTNTCCCAGGAGGCTGACTGGCCCTCTGATGGAGGAGGTTTCTTTGGACAATCAAGCAGCGGAGGCTCCACTCCAGTCAGGACTCCTTGGCTGCTCTGGCAAGCCTCTGGGTTTTCACACCAAGCTGACTTCCTTCCAANTGAGCTCCACCCTCCTCCCGGTGAAGGAGTGAAGGGCTGCTGACGTGCATGTTTCTCTGGGCGCCCTCTAAACTCCCAGCCCCGCTCAGGACCTTTGCTCGGCACCCCTATTTGGAGCCTCCTGGCTTCCCCAGCTCTCTCCCCTGCTCCTATGTGTCTTCAACCCCTCAGTGAGCACNCATGTTTACTTCTAGCTGTGATCAAATGNACCTTTGTGCTGTTTTGCCTTCCATCTNAACACATCACCCCAAGTCCCTAGCCCTCAATGTCCCTCCTGCCACTTTCTACCAACCTAACCACTGATGCCGGAGCCAAGTCCTCTTCTTGTACCCGGTCTGACAGGGAGGATAGATCAATGCCTGGCTTAGAAGGAAACAGAGTACAGGCCTTTCCCCTGCCTGAGCCACCCTGGCCTTCCTCCCTCCACCTTCCCATGTGATTAAAGGTCCCCACGTCCCTGGAGGTCTTCAGAACAGACACCCAGTCTGACTGAAATCCGAGTCTTTGGAAACAAGTAGCTACAAAGCAGCAGTCATTCCTAGGCATTCCGAGGATGTGTGTTAACCACGGTCCAGCTTGGATNGAGGTGATTTAAAGCTGTCACCAACCTGTGATGAGAAAGCTAGTGAAGAACTGAGGCCACCGGGAAAAGGGAAGGGGCTATCAGGGTTCAGTTCCTGTGGCTGCGTGATTACAGGCATCCCCAAACCCTGACATCTGCATGTCTCTGATGTGCTGCAAGAGAGGAAGACTGTAATCGGAGGCATAAATATACCATCCTGTGTTTGTTCTCCTGAACCGCATAACCCTGTTATTAGTTTAAGTATCTATGTGGTGCTAACACATTATAGCTGCCTCAGAGGAGGATAGGGCTCCTTTTCTGAAATGACTTACTGTTAAAATATCCCGGTGCCTCACACTTTTTAACCTCTGAAACTACTGAGCACACGAATGAAGGAGCCTGAGAGTGAGTCTAACTGAAAGATTTGGGATGACTGAGGNGGGGAGATATGGAGGGGATGTTGCGGGGGAATATGTAGGGGATGATATGGGGAGATGTAGGCTTTTAAAAAATGAAGAGATTACATCAGGACCTTTCTTTTCCTGTATGGGAGGTTCAGTAAGAAATAACAAAGTGGGACTGTAAGAGTAATGAGATAGTTTGGCAACAGATAGGACATGGGGACCTGCAGTGGCGGGGTTGGCTAGTATTGGCTCTACCGAGGAAAGTGCATTAGGAGTGATTTGGAAGCTTCTGGGCCATGATTATGGAGGAAAATCTTGGTGGTCTTGGCGCATGTCCACTTTNCCCNCACTATCTGTGTAAGATAATCCACTCCCACACCACACACATGTGCCTTTAGCAACTGGGGGGTTGGATTCCACCAGCAAGAAGGNTGTTTAATCCCAGTCCTTCACGATATCTGACCTCCAAATTACTGTAGGGATGAGAACAATATGAAAATAATGATTTNGTGGCCCACAGGTGTGCCCCGCCACAATGAANCCCAGAACCCAGGCAGCTCCTCAACAGCGCCCTTATCACGAGGACTCTTCCTTGTAACTGCTTCCTTTTTGAACTTACCTGAAATGGAAGCAGATACTAGGAGGTTCTTAAAACAGCCAGGATGAGTTCCATAATTAGCAATGGCTTTCAAAATCCACAATGCCCCTGAGGAAAAAAAAAGGAAGACTCATTCTGTGTTGTGATCTGTCCTGTGTCAAAGATTCTGTCCAGTCCAGTGCTGCTGTTGCTTAAAGAATTTCCAAACTGGAAGCTAACATTTCTTTGCTCCTAAATGTCTTACAGAAATAAGAGGGCTGGGCAAAGTGCTTGCTGGACCTGAGTTTGGGTCCCCAGTTTCCACATAAAATATAGGTGTGAGAGTGCACACTTCTAACCCCAGTGCTGGGGGAGGGATGGAATGCAGGGACAGGTGTGTCCCCAGTTATGACCAACCAGTCTAGCAAATCAGCGAGCACTAGGTTTAGTGTGACCCTATCTAAGATAATAATAACAATAACAATGATGATGATAAAGTAGAGNGTGACTCCAGATGATACACAATACCAACCTCTGGCCTCTATTTGTGTATACACAGGTATGTCCATCCATATATACACACGCACACACATGCGCACACACATACACATACACACACACACACACATACATAGAACCATTTCTGCACTAGCTAAAGACATACCAGCAACAACTGTTCCAAAACTCGACTTAGTTTTAGATTGTTCATATATGCAGAAGATACTCCGTGAATACCCAGAAATGATTCTTCAGTGAGAAACTTTGCTACCTCAATGTGCATAATGAATATTTATAGCACTTACATCTAATATCATCTTGCTTTTCCCCCCTTCTTTATTGTTATCCAAATTCAAATTCTGCTTTGGAGTCATTCACCACAGAAACACTGTGTACACGAAAAGATGTGTGTTTTCCTAAGGTCTCAGCAGTCNGTTGAAATAAGTGAATAGTGTGAAACTGGGAAGGGCACATATGTCACTGGAAGGTTAAATGCCACCTAAACTAGAGGTCTATAACTACATAATAAAGATTTTATGGAGCTGGACAATAGTGGTAAACACTTGAAATCCCAGCACTATGGGGGCTGAGGCAGGAAGAATCACTAGTTCAAAGCTAGCCTGGGATACTCGGCAAGACCCTGGCTCAAAAATACCAAAAGGGGGAAAAAAAAAAAGATGTTATAAGCTTTTAGTGCCTAATGAGCCCATGGTAAAAAGTGGCTATCCAACTGCATTTTCTGCACATTGTGTTTAGTTTTATGCTCTGTTACTAGGTAGCTGGAGCAATAAAACCAACATGAAAGTACCTGGGCAAGTTTATCTGGGTGTTACAAGATTGTGCCTTGAGTTTCCCGAGGCGACAGTGCACCATTCAAGATAAGGAAGAGGAACATAGTGCATTTGGTTTGCTGTGGTAGAGACCCGATATCCAGATTGGTACTTCAGGGTACTCGTTTGCTCAACANCTATGCTTTCCTAGTTCTGGGTGTACGGTGAAGAGCCAAGCTGGACAACTCTGGAGTGAAAGGGTCGACTCCATCCAAGTGCTTTAAAGGAAGTTGAGCAGACAATTAGATGGAGCTGGGGAGCACAGTGTTTGACCTGCTGGTGAGAAGACTTGATCGGAAGACGCATGTTACACAGCTGGGACTGTAACTAACGCCTGACACAGATGCCTTCTAAGGAAAAAGCATTTATTTGGCTCACTGCTGTAGAGGATCTGGTCCGTGATTGGTCAGCCCATTCCTTTGGGGCTTCTGATGAGGTACAAAAACACAGGAACATGTCTGTGGAGCAAAACCACTCATCTCACCAGGAACCAGGATGCCAAACGAGTGAGGAAGGTGCAGGGGTCTATCCGTTTCCTTTGAGAACATGACTCCAGTTACTTACAGACCTCCCACTAAGCCTTACCACATAAAGTACCCATCACTTCCCAGTGGTGCCAAGCTAGGGACCACACCTACAACCAAAAAGCCCTTTGTGTTAGTTAGCTCTCTAACAGGAGCTGTGTTAGTCAGCTCTCCATCACTGTGACAAATACCTAGGACAGACAACTTATAAGTAGGAGGGGTTTGTTTGGCCCACTGTGACTGGCCTGTTGTTTTTTACATGTGACAGGGCAACATATCATGACAGAAGCCACAACAGGGGAAGCTGCTCACATCATGG
>LZPO01066570.1:83543-96288 GCA_001675575.1 Neotoma lepida
AGAACACTGAAGTGGAGAAAAGGAATTCTCTTCCAAGTACCTTGCACCAAGGAAGGACTCAGTATATGAAATGTTTAGCTCAAAATTCTCCAGATGNAGAGTTCTCTGACATGAAGGGGTCCACTGAGCCATCACAGTTGCTGCACTGGAAAGGACCAGTTTCTGGAACACATTCCCCTGGGTTACCAACATGAGACTAGATGGTAGTACGAACAAATGTATTTCTGTAATGAACACTTGAGGAAGGAAAGCATGATTTAGTACTGGCCCCATGCTGGCCATGAGCAAGGGCCAAAGGGAAGCTCTGGGAAGGGGCAGCCATCCACAAGTTAGAGGGTCTTCCTGCTTCTGGCTTACTGGGGTTGGCTGTATAGATGTACATAGGGAACCTGATTGTCACTGGGATTAAGTAAAGTGTCAGCGTACTTTCGGGATTGTGAAAGTCTCTTGTTAGCTCTCCTTATCTCCCCACCTACAACTGCTGGCTTTTGTCATTGAATTTAAGACATGACAGACATTTTATTGTCATCAAAATCCATCTTGAATGAAACAAAAGCCCCCCCTTTTAATAAAACTAATGTAATAGATGAACTTTGACTAAATCTCAGACCAAAACCATCATCACCACACCTGTAAAGTACCACCACTAGTTTGCTGTTAGTTCACTAGAACCATGACAAAAAAGGACCAGAGGAAGGCTGGTGTAAACAACAGATGTTTCTTTTTCGTCTTTTTGGAGACTGGTGCTCTAATAGAAAGGTGCTGGCAGGGCCTGTTTCTTTGAACACCCCTCTGCTTAACTTAGATCTTGTCCTTTTCTCCCGTCTTCCAGTGGCCTTTTCTCTGTGTCCCAATACCTCCCTATCAAGACACCACTTGTGCTGACTGGGGTCCACCCTAATGACCCCATTTCAATGGAATCATTCTTTAAAGACCCTACATTATTGACATAGAGCCACTTGCTCAGGTACTGGGGNTGAAGATGTCACACACACATTTCGGGAGACACAGTACAGCCTAGGACAGACAGATCACTGGTGAACTCTGAACACACTAGATATGAGATGGTATTATGGAATTCTTGTTAATTTTTCTACATGTAATAATAGACTGCGGTTCAGTAAGAAAATGTCATTTGTGGGGATCGTGGTGAAATGTGGAGAGGGGGGAAGATGGGGAACTGTCCACTAATTTCAAATGTTCTCTATCAGCAGAACTATTTGTGGGGACCGAAGTGATGGAGGAAGGTAATGCAACAGAGGAAACAGACAAAAATTATGGGCGAGGGGAGCTCATACGTGTTTCCAGGAAGGAAGCATGCACAGAGACACTGTGGATTTGCTGAAAGGGGGCGTGGCTGGTTCAGGGGCTCTAGGCAGAGGTTCAGAGGTCCTTGGCCGGGCTGTGATGATCTCTCTTCAAGTCAGGCTGTCCGTGCTACTATGTGAAGCAGCACCGTATCTGTTGTCCGCAATCAGTGTGTATCTGTGTGCCTGTCTCTGTTGCTCCCTGGAGCTCTCGGGTGAAGGGCACCATTACCACAGTTGAAACATCCTCTTCTGACCCCATGGGGCTGCCATGTGCTTTATTGGTTTGTGTTTTCTTCTTNGGTGGTTTTGTTGTGGCGCCAGCCAAGCATTATGGGATAGGTAAGCAGGGCTCCAGGAACGGGTGCCTATCAACTCCATTCCAAAAGGCTCAGAGGTACATGAAAGATGCAAGTCCTTAGCTTAGGCTCTCTCAGGAGCAATATCCCACCAAGTATTAAAGGCAATTCTGTGTTTCCTGAAGCTGTAGGTGTCTGTGTGTATTTATATTTTACCCCAATGTAGGTCAAGGCTGTATAGAGCTATGTGAAGTTTACAATCTTTGCACTTGACTGTCAGTAAACCCAGGAAAGCTTATGAAAGAAAAAGTAATGAATAACCATTCTTTCCAGTGAATGGGATACTCTGAGAAAGAAAGATGAAAAGCCACTGTCTAGACTCTGGGGCATAGCTAGTTTCTTGTAATAGATCAAGGGAAGAGTTTGCTCTCAGACCTTCCTTCTAGAACTGTGATAAAACAGGCTAAGTCAGCAAGCCTCTTCCACTTATCTTTAACATGTCAAAATTAGGATAAAACATTTATTTGAAAGATGAAAGATATTTACATCTTGAAAGGTATTTTTGTAGCAGTCAGAGATGAAAACCTCTTGGTCATCTTTCTTCCTATATTCTATTTATAAGCAACAAAATCTGTTCCTAAAGGGCATGTGTTTGTGATGGGCTCCCAGGTCTCACTCGCTTCTGCTTTTTTCTAGCTTTGTACCATTCTCTGTGTCACTGAACTTTTTGTTTGTTCCAAAATTAGAATATGAGGGTTTGTTCTCTTAAGAAGAGTGAACACTCCCACAGTCTATGAGGTTGCCAGTCGCATGATGAAGAGAAATGAAATTCAAACTAACAAATAATGGTGGCCTCTATTATTTTCAAACATNATTTATTTATTTTAAATCATGTGCACGTATGTATGTTTATGCCATATGTGTTGGAGTACCCAAAGAGGCAGAGATAGCAGNTCCCCTGGAGCTGGAATTATAGACNGTTGTGAGTTGCATGATACGGATGCTGGGAATCAAACTCAGGTCCTCTGTGAGAGCAATACCTGCTCCTAACTGCTGAATCATTTCTCCAGCCCTCCCCCACTATTTTTATAAATTAATACCAACATCATTTTTAGAAGAAAACTTAAGTATTTAGTATCCTTCAGGAAACTTCACTGTTTTGTTTTTCAAAACCTTAATCTTAATTTTTTTTAAAGATCTTTCTTAGAGGCTGGAGAGATGGCTCAGCCTTTAAGAGTGCTTTGCTGCTCTTGTAGAGGACCCAAGTTCAGTTCCTAGAATTCACACCAGGCAACTCATGACTACACAAAACTCCAGCTCTATAATGCCTTCTTCAGGTCCCCATGGGCACCCACACATATATGTACATGTATACATGCACATACATGCCTAAACACACACACACACACACACACACACACACACACACACAAATAAAAACTAAAAGTCTTTATTATCCTACATGTAAGAAGATTCACTATATCCAACACTGGCAAGTTATTTTGCTAGCATTACCAGTTTGACAGTGGTGGATGTACATGTACTCTTCCTCACAGGAAATTTGTGAGGCAGACACCTTTAGGAGCAAACTCTAAAATTAACAAACCACTGAAGAGTCCTGTCCTTCTCTTCAGTGAAATGTTGATGCAATCTGAGCATGCCCAGGGGTGTTCCTGTCCTCCGTCTTTTGACACAGTCTGTACATGCCCCAGAGTGTTCCTGCCTGCCATTCTAACCTTTCAAACACATGCTCCACAGCCCTGAGCCAAGCACAACCCAGAATGCAACTAACACCTTTCATTCTTGAACTATGACTTTTGACTGAACGTGCTTGGGAATACACTCTTTTACTCTGCGTGCTTAGGAATGTGCTGGCTCCTACAGTGTTTCCCTATATAAATATTTATAGGCTCCCTCCATAAAATCTCTATACTTTCCATATTGAAGGACAACACTGCTTTGAAAGAATTCCCATGCTCTCCCTACCTGCCACAGTGAATAAGCCTATCTCCACTCATAAAAGGAAATAATAATAACAATAATAATAATAATAATAATAATAATAATAATAATAAAGGCCTTTACGGGTCTGCAAGCATGAATTTGATTTACTGCATCCTACACTGACATAGATTTCNTCTGTTAGGACTGCAGGAAGTTCATGTGGCTTGCCTGGATAACTCCTTGTAACAATCTGTGTCAACATCTGATCCTGCAGTTAGGAAAGATTCCCCAGCCCACTTGCCTTGAGCGCTATTAGTGTTTATTGCCATCTGTGATCATTAGAAACTTAAATCCACGATTACNGAGATAATAATAAACAACTGTTGCCCTCTCACTTTCCAGCTATGTTCCTGTGTAACATCAGGGAGTTTTATGGGATGCACAGCTAGAAGCCTATGTTCTACGAAATGCTATACAATGTCTGTGTAACCACACGACGACGATGGAATTTTTATAGAGAACCTGTTCTTATAAGAGTGAGTGTTGTAAGCTGAACTCCTCCTCTGTCGGCCATATGGACAGCAGATTGAACCCGAAATAAATATTTTAATGGCCCTGTAATCCTGCAGTGACCATCAGGAAGAATGCTCTTGCTGAGGTAATGACTCAAGCATCTGAGCTACCACTTTGGAGCTTGAATGGAATATGGTTCTGGTCATATTCTCCCCGGAGTGGGATTATTCTGTTTTGTAGCAAATTGNCACTACTTCTTAATGTGTGCGTGTTTTCTTGGGATCCGTTTCAGAAAGGCTGTTGAGCTAGTGGAAAGCCCTTGGCTGTGAGAAGAGTGCAGAGTGGCAGCTTTATACGGCTAAGTGTTTAATNCTGGCTTCTCTTTCCAGTCCGTTGAGATCAGCTTTCCAAGTGCTCTCAGCAAATGGACATTTGTTTGAGGATGGTATGTAGGTGAGAAAACATGTAAACACAGATGCAGAGACGACATGTATGTGTGCACACACACACACAAACATACACTTACCTNACACACATGCCTTTACCCTGCTCTATTATGTTATCTCCTCTAAATCAGAATTATGTATTGACTAGATAAGAGGAACTCAGGATTGGATTCCTATGGTTCAATGGAGTTAGGTAACTTTCTGCCCCTACTATTGATGGTATTATAATTTTTCNGGGAGAAGAAAGCAACTCACAGATCATTTATCATTTCTCCTGAAGGATAGACATACGCACTGTAGCAATATCCCNAGGTGATTGACAAGCACCCTAGTGATATAGAAGCTATGCCCCAGTTGTGGAACACGAATGGAGCACCATTGTCTCTGTTCAGAGCTNGTGATGCCNGGAGGGCTNGAGGGCAGTCTGAGAGAGGGCAAGAGGAAGAGAAATGAGGAGAGGAGAGAAGAGCAAAGGAGAGGAGAGCAGGGGAGAGAAGGGATGGGGAAGGACATTCCTACTGAGACACTGATAGTGAAGAAGCCGGAAGATGACCCTGCTCTCAGGCATTCTAGAATACTGNCCCCNGAGCTCATTTGGATGTGATGGGTAGGATTTGCCAGCGTCAGTGTGGAGCTTGTCCCTTCCGTACATGTGAGCAGTGCTTAGTATGGCCAATCTGAAAATAAGGATTGGACACAGATTGCATTGCAGCTTGAAGTAAATCCTTCTGAAAAGCCATTTAACGACTTGTTTCAAAGCCTCGAGTGTGGTGCCCTATGACCCAGTATTTCTATTTCAGGAAACACACTAAACTTTCGCTATNCTTGATTCTACATATGGTTTTAAACNACCATAACATTAAAATAACCCAAAGTATCAACTCTAGAAGATAGGACAAATGTTCGGCACACTCATGCACNAGTTGGTTATGTATAATTGAGATTTCCCAGGAGATAGCAATACTAAAAGGAAACATTTAAAATGTGTGAGAAAATGAAAAACCAATACTGTATAGCCCACAATTTTAAGAAAAGTCAATATTACAGGGAAGGTCAATACTATGTATAAAATGATGGTAGAAAATTGACCCAGAATAATGGTCATTTTTGGAATTTAACACTTGATTTTTTTTATGTATTCTTTTCTACTTTTTTCAAGATTTGCATATTGTTCAAGATTTTTAGAGTCAGAGGAAATGTATTTATTTGTTCAGTACAAATTAAAGATACTATCTGACCAGCCTT
Source organism: Neotoma lepida (assembly GCA_001675575.1). Classification (NCBI taxonomy): domain Eukaryota; kingdom Metazoa; phylum Chordata; class Mammalia; order Rodentia; family Cricetidae; genus Neotoma; species Neotoma lepida. The sequence goes on from LZPO01066570.1 coordinate 89,298, forward strand.
TTCCTAGCAACAGTGGTTGGTACCATAGGCCATCTGACAGAGTCATTGGTGGTACCTNTCCTCATGTGTAATCTAGTATCCTATAGCTGGGTGACCAGTGGAAGAGAGGTACCCAGGGAACAGGTCCTGCTTAGCACCTTGGTGTTGCTCCGGGTATGACAGAAAGACTCCCAGAGGATCTGGAACCCAGCAGTGATCATGATCTTGAACATGAAGAGAAAGCCACTGGCTTCTGTGAGGAGACTCCATGTCAAAGACGCACGGGTATCCCCCAGGAGCTATCTCAGGAAGTGGAAGGTGGGTGTCCCAGTCCAGATGGGAAAGAATGGGAGCTCAGATCAGTCATGGTACAGTATTTACTGAGAGTAGAGCCAACAGCATTGTCAATAGTTCAGTTGTAGAGAATTGGAGAGACAAATAATAATAATAATAATAATAATAATAATAATAATAATAATAATAATAATAATAAGGGATGAAGCCACAGATGTTGGCCTGAACATCAAGTGTCGCTGGCACTGCAGTTTGTGCTGTTTGCTGAGGCTGTAAATGTGGGAGAGAGACTGGCAAGGACCAGGAATTAGGAGTCTGACTTAGTCATGTTGGCTCTTAAACAGGCCTTGGATGTATGAANCTGGGATTCAGAAGAGTCAGGGCAGTAGGTACCCAGGAAACTATCAGCAAAGTGATGTTTCCTGTAACCCTGGTGATGATATCTCTGAGATTCAGCATGGAGAGAGGCTTTTCCTACATCACCTTAGCACTCCAGAGTGGGATGAGAGGGAAGACTTTGCTCAGCAGAGGGGGAAGGAACAGCCAGCAAGGAAGGAAAGACAGGAGTGTGTGGCACTGAAGAAGCCAAGGAGAGCACATTNTAGCAGCTGAAAGGGGAGAAAGGTGCAGAGAGCCAGCTACATGCTTTGCAGTGGTGAGGTCATTGGTGACCTGGATAAGAAGTGGGGGAGGGATAAAAGGCTGACCCTTCCTCTTGCTCAGAAGAGACTGTGGAAACTCAAAACCTGACTAAATACTNTGGCATAGAGTAAGAGGCAAAGAAAATCTCCTATGTCCAAAGTATAAAAGCTTATAGATTCCACTTCAACTCTTCAGTGGCCACATCATCTCCAGGGTCCTAAGCTCGGGTCATTGTCTAACGTGCTTGAAATGGATGTCNATATGAGCTCCANATTTGCCAACACCTACCTGTCTCTGTGACATGGTGGTGGCTGGTCNCCATACCTGCCCTGCATCAGCCACCTGCTTGCCAGAGCTGCTTTCTGAGATGCTTCCAGGTGATACAGAAGACTATAAAGAGTGACGCGATGGATGTGATTGCCCCTTTGGGTGTTTCATCCCCTACACACAAGGAATGCTAGAATGAAAAAAAGCCCCACATAACAGCCACACCTTATACTTCATGTAGTCTGACAAAGCACCATGGGATGAACACTTATTCCATGGTGGAGACACCTAAGATACACAATGTACCTGGAGAACCATGGACAATAAGAGTTCCAGGAAAATGCAAGTCCTAAGCTAGCATTTCAGAACCTATTCTCCTGCTATGATGGATTCCAATCCATCCATCCCCCTCTCCCCATCCCCTCCACTTCGAGATACTTCAAAGCATGGCTAGAGGATCCTGAGGAGGATCACATCCTCTGGCTTTCTGTTACTCTGTTACTCTAACAAAGATCTGTGATAATTAACTGACGCAGAGAAAAACTTCGCTTAGTTTCAAACCTTTATGGGTTTTAGCCCATGGTTGGTTGGCCCTGTTTCTTTGGATGAGGCAGCATGATACAAGGGTTCAGAACATACAGCCAAGAGAAACCCTTATCACATAGTCAGGGAGAAAAAGAGAGGTAGAAGAGGGAGACAGGATCCTGCAGTGTTGTGGGATTAGTTTAAGATGCATTACATTTGTTGTGCTGTGGAACATTTGTTTAATGATGCAAAGGTGTGTCACATTCTTTTATGTTGCATGTGCTTAACTCTGCAAAGCTGTGTTACTTTGCCTGTCTAAAACACCTGATTGGTCTAATAAAGAGCTGAACAGCCAATAGCTAGGCAGGAGAGAGAAATGGGCGGGGCTGGCAAGCAGAGAGAATAAATAGAAAAAGAAAATCATGAAGGAGATTGAGAAAAGGAGAGGAGGACACCAGGGCCCAGCCNCACAGCCACCGAGCCAGCCCTGAAGTAAGAAAGAAAGAGAGGTATATAGAATAGAGAAAGGTAAAAGCCCCAAGGTGGAAAGTAGATGAGATATTTTTTTGTTTTGTTTTGTTTTTTGTTTTTTCGAGACAGGGTTTCTCTGTGTAGTTTTGGCGCCTTTCCTGGAACTCACTCGGTAGCCCAGGCTGGCCTCGAACTCACAGAGATCCACCTGCCTCTGCCTCCCAAGTGCTGGGATTAAAGGTGTGTGCCACCACCGCCCGGCTGAGATAATTTAAGTTAAGAAAAGCTGGCTAGAAACAAGCCAAGCAAAGGCCGGGCATTCATATGTAAGAATAAGTCTCTGTGTATTTATTTGGGAGCTGGGTAGTGGGCCCCCAAAGAGTTAAAAAAAAAACTACACTACAGTCTCCCTCAAGAGCAGCCCCAGTGATCTAATAACTTCCCACACTGCCCTACATCTTAATGTTTTCACCTCCCCCCCCCAATAGTGCCAATCTGGGACCAACTCTTTAACACATAGACCCATTGGTCATTACAGATCCAAACCCCAGCAAAGTGGGTGGAGGGTGGGACAAGGCCAGAGAAAAAAGAGCATGGAAGGTGTGGGCTGCGCTGAGGGTGCACATAGCAGGAGAGCACCAGGAAACAGGGACTGGAACTCTCTAAAATGAAGATTTAAGGGGGAGGTTTTCCACCCCAGGTGTCCCAGGGGTGGTCTGCCTACTTTCCCAGCCACACTGCCTCTGGAGTTGCTCTGCTCTCCTGGCTCTGAGAATCAAGACAGTTCCACAACTTCCAGAACTTTCTGGCTCTTAAGACAAGTATACCACACAACTTCTAGGACTCTGATTCCTAAAAGAAGCCTGTGGTATTTCTGACATTCTTGGAGAATTTTTGTTGCAAGTAGCAAAAGGTCAACAGTTGAAAGCTCTCTTGTAAAAATGCCTGTGTTATAATGTCCAGTGGGGGAAAAAGGTCAGAGATGGCTAACGTTTCAATTTCCCTTATAAACAGCAATGAAAAGTAGAAGGAAATTACCCAGGGATTAACCACAGCCATTGCCATCGCATTTCTAGGTTGTGATGTGTGTCCTGGGTTTTCTATTCTCTTGATCTTTTAGAGGGTACATTGATTGTTTTTTATGTTAAATGGAACCATTAAAAATTTCTTGCACAACTTGATTCTCTTTATCCCTCTACCCATCTATCTGCCTTGACCAACTGTATGCCAAGGGCAGCTCTTGTGAGTCTTAAGTGCTGTGGTAGGCAGTCAAGCATGGGTATGAACTGGGCTGGGAGAGGTAGGAAATAAACTGGAGCTGCTTCACAAGCAGCTTCGGACTCAGAGATACTACTGCCTGGGACAGCCATGCCTGTCTGCCTAGCTCATCCATGTCTTACTCCCAACAGCATGACAGGAACATGTACTGACTGATACAGAAGAAAGTCCTGGGGCCATTATTCAGTAGGGACAGGAAAGTCAGGACTTGAATGGAATTTCTCATTCTATCTTCCAGTAGCCCCATGAGGCAGGCAAGAAGGATGCTCCTGCTTCTCAGTTAGTTATAAGAAAACTGACATCCAAGGGTACCCCCTATTGTAAACTCAAAGCAGAAACAAACATTCTGACCCCTTTTATGTTTGTGATTATCAATGGTGGGTTTCAAACCTTCTTCATCCATCAACTCCATCTTGAAACCAAATTTTATATGGGCAAATATACATAGATTTAAAAAGTCAAGTTGAATAGTTTGAGACAGAGATAACAAATACAGATTCGTTCCCCTTAAGGAGGAGTGAGGTGGAAAACTCCTCTTTGTTTGCCAATGCTTGCCCATGTTTGCCAATGCTTCAAAGATGGAACCTATTGATTCAAACCACACTCCACTAGAAGGAATCAAAAAAGTAAATCAAAGCTAGTAAAGTGTGTGAAGAAAACAAGCAAAGATAGGGGGCTTCAGACAAGTTTGATGTCAGTGTCAGTCAAAAGCCTTGACCAAGTTCAACATTGTTAANATTGCAGAGACATAAAAGAGGGTAATGACTAAATATGATATGAACTTGGAATAAAAAGAGGCCAGGGTAAGGTGCTTGAGATGGCTCAGTGGTTAAGAACACTGATTGCTCTTCTGGAAAACCCAGGGTTGATTCTCAGCACCTACACAGTAGCTCACAACCATCTGTAACTCTAGTCCCAGGGGACCTAACACTTTCTTCTGACCTCTGCAGGCACCAGGCACGCATGGACAGCACAGACATACATGCAGGCAAAACATCCATACACATAAAATAAAATCCAATTTAAAAACCATAAAGAGGTCAATGTGAGTTCTGGAATTGTCTTGGAATGGAAGGACACTCTGCTTAAGGAAACTGATGCAGAGGAGCCTGTGGACTTAGGACCCTTTGCCCTGTATGTGTTTTCCTTTGAAAAGGAAGGGAAACAACTAGGCAGAAGGGTTAGTAGGCATTAGAAGAGTGTATCCAAGCCAGGAAATGATAAAGAGTGAACTCAGGAAGAATACTGGTTGAGCTGATTAATGGGAGTGAATGGGGAGATGAGAGTGATGGTTAGTTGTAATTGTCATCTTGACACAGTCTAGGATCACCTCAGAAGAATGTCTCAGTGAGGGATTATCCAAATCAGGGTGGCCAGTGAGAATGTCTATGTGGGCTTGTCCATTGAGTTCATTGGGATGGGAAGCCCTGCCTACTGTGAGTGGCACCATTCTGTAGGCTTCTGTGTGAGAGTTTGGAAAGCGAGCCAAGCACAAGCATGCACTCCTTGATCTTTGCTTCTTAACTCTAGATATAATGTGACCAATTGTCTTGAGAGCCTATCTCTGGGATTTCTCCACAGTGATGGACTGTAACTTGGAACTGCGAGCCATAGTAACCCCACTCCCCTTGCAAGCTGCTTTGGGTTGGTGATGTATTATCACAGCAACAAAACCAAAACTAAGAGTCTATGCAAATTTCCATGCTGTCAGAACCACTTTATTGAAGGGAGAAAGCCCTTCCTCTGAGAGGGTGTGTGGTGATAAGAGAGTAACTAGAGGGTTTGTTGAGGCAAAGTCCAGTGAGCTCAGCTGATGGACACCACCTTACCTTAACTCAGAAGTGAGCACATTAATGGAAGGCTAGTATAGAGGAGGAAACAGGCAGGTACTGAGGACTAAGCTTCTTCCATGTGTTAGGATTTGTCTTAAAAGGATTTATCTNNTTTGGTGGCCATTGAAAATACCATGGATTTGGTAGCTTCAGCAAGAGAAATTTATTTCTCATCGTTCAAGATGATGGTGGCTTGAGAGCAGGGAACCGACACCATCAGCTTCCAGTGAGAGTCTCTACCTGCCTTTTTCACTCTAATCTCTAATGCGTGGGAGGGGGTGGGGGATGTAAGCACATGCTCTGATGTCTCTTCCTTTCTTATGAGGTCTGTCTTAGGGTTTCTATTGCTGTGAAGAGACACCATGACCATGGCAACTCTCATAAGGAAAACACTTAATTGGGGTGGCTCACTTCCAGCTCAGAGGTTCCATTATTATCATGGCAGGGAACATGGCAGCAGGCAGGCAGACATGGTGCTGGTGAAGTAGCTGAAAGTCCTACATCTTGCAGCCCACAGGAAGTCAACTGAAACATTGGGNGGTATCCTGAGCATAGGAAACCNCAAAGTCCACCTCCACAGTGACACGCTTCCTCTTACAAGGCCATACCCAATCCAACAAAGCCACACCTCCTAATAGTGCCACTCTCTATGAGATTATGGGGGCCAATTCCATTCAAACTACCACAAGGTCACTAATCCAATCATTTGGGGCTCCACCTAGTCACCTCCCAGTTGCTCCATTTCTAAACACATACACATCAATCCACAACAGACATTTATTTATTTATCTATCTAACAGTTTTCCTCTGGCCGCTCAACATGAAGAATTTATGTACAATTCCCACAGCTTGTCATTGATCACAGGAACTACCATCTCTTCCATAGTGTGTCTGGAATCTGAGGTGGAAGGCGGTGTGTTTGTGTGTGAACCTCAAGAGCTGATCCCCATGCTATGTCTTTTTGTGTATGTGCCATGGGCTTGTATAATTCAGTTGGCACACATATATTGAGGCTCATATGTGTGCTGAAACCCTTTGCTCTCTAGATTTCAAAAGCGATCAGTTTCTTAACTCTCATGTTAACCTGGTGACTTCCTGACCCATTTTCTTCCTATCTGTGCCTCTGACTTCATAGCACTTGGCTTCTCAGCTACTGCAAGTCCTCTGGCTTGCCTCCATAGTNCCCAGGCCTGAGTGTGAACTGCTACTGTTGCCTAGACACCAGGGAAGCCTCAATGAGCTCTTCCGAGGCTATCTCTGGGGCTCTGAACCCTGAAAGTGGAAGAAGGGCAAAAGCCATGGACAGATTCACAGAAAGGGGAAAAAAGTGACTGAGAGCAGTAGGCCTAGGACAGCGTCTCAATGGCTGTTGCTCTTAAGTTCTAATAGAGAAAGCAGCAGTGAATTAGGCATGGTAGCTCATGCCTGTCATCTCAGCACTCAGAGGCAGGAGGATGGCTGTGAATTCAAGACCAACTGACGCTAAGTAGTGAGTTCATATCAGCCTGGGCTATAGAGTAAGACCTGGTCTCTAGGGCTGGAGAGGTAGCTCAGAGGTTAGGAGCACTGACTGTTCTTCCAGAGGTCCTGAGTTCAATTCCCAGCAACCACATGGTGGCTCACAACCATCTGTAATGAGATCTGGCGCCCTCTTCTGTATACATAATAAATAAATCTTAAAAAAAAAAGAAAAAAAAGACCTG
>LZPO01066571.1:24837-37888 GCA_001675575.1 Neotoma lepida
CCTTCCCTGTTTAAAATACTAACAGAAATAACTACATGCATTCAATTATCTCCATTTTGACTTTTCTATTTATTCTTTCTAATTACCTTTGTAGAAATATTTTTATTCTGGCTGAGGAAAAGAATGGCTTTATATTTCTTATCCCAAATAAAAAAAACAGTGTTTAGTGTTAATATGAGAATAATAACACTACTAGCTTTATAAATGTTGGATGACAACCAAACAAGAAAATGCAGGGAAAGCTCTTATAATACCAGATAATACAGGACAAACTTCTAATAAATCTTTACATTTTATCACTACTACCAGTCACCATTACCATCAATTTGCTTGTCTCCTTTCAGTGTCAGACTTGACAAATTTCTTTATCTTACAAAAGGGGGACTTGTTCGTTTCTACTACAATGCTTTTCCTGATTTTTTTCTCCTATCCTTTTAGCCATTCTCCCATCAAAACATTATCCCTCAACATACCATTATTTTTTTCTTGCTGATACTAATTTTCTCATTTAAAATTTTGTGGTTGCTTTTTGCAGGATAGCTACTATTTAGCTCTGTGTATGTGAAATCCACAAGAGTCTGTTTAAGGGGTATCACGGATTTATTAAGATCTGAAATGGAGAAATACACTCATGAATACAAGATATGTTAAATGCAGTTGCAGTTGGAAAGCTGGAGACTGATCACACACTGCTTCACGTCACCTGACTGGTCTTCACCACCCAATAGAGCACACTATTCGACTCCTACTCTTAAGGGGTCAGATATGCAGACAGAAAGCTACACTCTAGTGTTTATATCCCCAAAGCCATTGGCAGAATGATTTCCCACAACACTTCCCCTTTTCTTTTTGTCTAAATAAGAAGGTTTAAACCTAATACAAAACTATACACAATAATAATAATTACCAAGTATTATCCAAGAGAAAGAAAGAGTGATAACATAACCTATCCTGAAGGATCTAAATCTTGTATCTGACATGCTCTTAGCTAAGATAAGTGAGTATTGTAACTATAACTATCTAGCCTTCCGGCCCTTCAAAGACCTGAGAAGGAAAATAATATTACCTGAGTAAGTAGGAAGTGCAAGCAAGCACACTTTGAAACATGCAAGGAATGACAGAGATGCCTGGAAAGATGCCTGGAAAGTCAACCAATATTTCTCTGCAACGTTGGGGCATCCACTTTTGGCTACAGGCCGAGAATATCTGACAGACCTTTCTCAGAAGCAGGCAAATTTAAAAGACTGTCCTACCCTGTCTTGACAAGGTGCAGCAGTCACTTTTCCCTTTGTCCTGTTTGTCTTTATTGGACAGTGTGCTTAATGTCAGCAGTAGAGGCAAGGGCAGTTCTTTGCCCAACAGGCCTCTTATGTCAAGAAGAAGACAAATATAAGGAGTGTCCTCAATGCCTAACATCCTCTCAGGAGTAGAATGGTGCTGCCAGGAACAATCGTGTCTCATGTCAACAGAATTCTAAGTTATTAAATGCCATATTCTCTAGGTCTGTGAAGTGTTATAGGGACAATGACCTTGAAGTTGTGACAATACACAAAAATATCTTAATCGAAGGTAGAAATGTATAGTGCACTATGCCAACAATATTCTTAATTTGTATCAATATACAAAATATCCTAAAGAGAGGTAGAACATATAGTATGACAAATATAATTTTACATTTGCATAAATATATAAAATATTTTAAACAGAAGTAAGAATGTATTATGATGTGACAAACACAGTTTTACGTTTGTATCAGTATACAAGAATTCACGCCAATGCAAATTATCTAAATCTGATAGTTACTAAATTAGTTTACAGCTCTGGTTGTCTTGGATCATTTAAAATTTTTAATTACATTGATCTATTTATTGTGCATCTATATACGTGTGTGTGTCAGTGTGTGCATGTATGCTGTGGTGTGCATATGGAGTTGAGTGAAAAGCTTGTGGAAGACCATGTAGGTCTGGGAGATTGAACCTCATAGATCATCAACCTTCCTGGAAAGTGCCCTTACCCTCTGAGCCATCCAGATAGCCATATTTTTTTTTGTTTTTATCCTCTTTCTGGGTGATCTGATCCCTATATTATACATTTCACTTGCCTTCCACTCATTAATTTTCATGGTTCACAAGGANAAGTGAAGAGTAGGAGGAAGAAGCAACAGTAGTAGAGATGATGGAAAAGAAATAAGTGGAGGGAGATGAAGGTCTGGAGATACAACAACAGAAATTGGAGAAAATATTTTCTAAATGGAAGAATTGACAGGAGAAAATATGAAATTAAAATGGATTATGTATGATGGGTGCTAACAAAATCATGGTGAGGTAATCTGAAGTCTGTTTAAAAAGCCAATTAATGTCTCAAATGCATACAACTGTTACAGAACTCCCTAACTAAAGCTGAAACTAGTAGTTAAATCAGTACTTGGAGAAAAATTTATAGTTTTATGAAACCTTCTCAAGAAAATTAATGAATGATCTGTAAACTAACTGTGAATTCAACTTAAAAGCACAGTAGAAGTATCTGTGGAGTAGGGTGATGTGTCTTTGGGTATATGCCAAGGAGAGGCACAGCTGGAGCATATGATAGATTTAATTTTGTTTTTTGATGATTCTTCATACTGATTTCCAGAGTGGCTGTACAAATTTGCATTCTCATCAACAGTGATGAGGATTCGTCTTTCTCTCCATCCCTACCAGCACTTGTAGTCAGTTGTTTTGTTGATCTTAGCCATTGGGACTGGGCTGAAATGAGATCTCAAAGATTTTTTAAAATTGGCATTTCCCTAATTGCTAAGAATGATGTCTTAGTTATTTTTAAATTGCTGTGAAGAGACACCATGACCAAGGCAAAGTATTTTAAAAAGCATTTAATTTGAGTCTTGCTTACAGTTCTGAGGATAAGTGCATGGTAACAATACTTTTATCTCTGAAAAGATTAAAATGGTAGACTTGTTATCATCGAGTGAAGATTATAAGAAAGTAAGAACATAGGTAAAGGGGAAACAGCTACAGATACTACTCAAAATAATGAAACATTATAACTTTAGGAAATAGGTTTAGAAAGGAAGATTTATTAAAACATATATGTACGTTTATGACTAAATGTTAAAATAACCATTTAATGGTCTTGAAATATCTTTGTATGAAGCAAAGTCAATAAAAGCAGAGCAATTTATTTTTCAGGGGCATATAAATATTGTAACAAGAAAAACAATTTACTCAAGATGTGTTTTTGAAAACAACCATTAACATGAGAGGTACTTGATAGTATGAGTGCAAGGAAAGTTTAACAATTGAATATGTCAATGTGAATGAACACCTTGACAAAAATACACTTAACCAAAGTGTACAAATAAAAATATCTCATTGAATCCAGTACCAATTATGAATAACTAGAAAAATCTCATAACCCAGAATACAAAGATACTTTCTACTCTTAAAAAGGCAATAAACTATCAACACATAGCAGCCATACTCAGTTACAACCTTAGATACATTTCCTTTAAAGTTATGAACAAGATAAAGTATCAAATATTACAAATATTATTCTGTATTTTATGGGTAGCCTAGTTGAGATTTTCCAAGCTACATTTATGTCAAACTATGAATTCAGTACATACATATGATCTACAAACATTTTGTAAGTACATACATACAACATACACACATGCACACACACATGAACACACACACACACACACACACACACACACACACACACACACACACATGCACACACAATTTCTTTTCCAAACTGTTTTAGTGAGAATGTCTTAGGAATTTTGATTCATATGCTTTGGGTAACCACTTAGGGGACTTGCAATTTTAAATGGTTATTTTATGTTTAGGAAAGTTAGGTGTTATTCATTACTCTCCAGTCTCCTATAACCCGAAGCACAAATATGTATGTAGGCTACCTTGTAAATACTGTGTTAATTCATCTATTTTTCCAAGTTATTATAGTGTTCATAATTCACTCTGACGTTACTCATCATCTCCATTACCGCAAAATATTTCCATTCTCCCTGCTGCTATGTTTACCACACTCCAAATGATTCTTCACAGGGAGCCTTAACCTCCAGCTACGTGTCAGAGAATTAAAAATTGTTTCATGTGTAGTGTACGCACGTGTATATGTGTATGCATGTGCACGTGCACATGTGTAACTGTAGAGGCAGAAGTAGGGGCCAGAGGTTGACAAAGGATGTCTACCTTGATTGCACTCCACCTCATTTTTGAGACAGAATCTCTCACTGGAGCTCACTGTTTCATTTAGGCTGCCTGGCTAACTGCCTGGCCAGGGAGCTCCAGAATCTGATTGTCTGCACATTCCTTGTCCCAGCCCTGAGAACACAGATGTGGATGTCACCATACATAGATTTTTACATGGATAGGGATCTGAACTCAGATCCTCATTCTTGTGTAGAGCACTTCATTCATCAAACCATCTCCTTAGCCCTGGTACAAAATGTAAGACAAAAAAGATAGACAGGAATTCCCTTATATCAAATCCTCCAATTACTTCTTAACACTCAGGCAAATTCCCTAAAGAAAAGAACATGCCCTTGGTGTCCTGTCTCCATTTCCAAGGCCCCACATAATCAGCATTTAGCAATTTTCTAGTATATTACACATTATGAATTAGAGTTGACCAAATTAATTTGTATTAGGGAATAAGATGAATTACCTCATTTACTTCATCACTTGAGTTGTATTTTTATTTCATACAAGGTAATATAGGCATTTTTAAAAAAAAGCCTACATTGAGTGTATTAGTCAGGGTTCTTTAGACAAACATAACTGATAGAATGACTATATATATTTATTAGAGTGGCTTACAGGCTGTGGTCCAACAATTCTGACAATGGCTGTATCCTGATGGAAAGTCCAAGAATCTATTGGATTCTTGATCTTGTTCAGTCCGTGAGGCTGGATGACTCAGCTGGTCTTCAGTATACACCAGAATCCCAAAAAGCAGGCTCTAATGCCAGTGAAGGAACGGAACTGCCAGTGAGAATGAAGACAAGCAGGCAAGGAACAAGAGCTTCCTTCTTCCATGTCCTTCATAGAGACTGCCACCAGAAGGTGTGGCCTAGATTTAAGGTGGATCTTCCCATCTCAAAAATCTGTATGTAGGGTAGGTCTTCCCACTTCAAATGATTTAATTAAGAAAAAATTCCTCACAGGTGTACCCAGCCGCTTTGGTTTTAATTAATTCAGGATATGTCTAAGTTGAAAACCAAGAACATCCATCACACTGGTCATTATTATGAAAATAATAGCAAATATAAATCTTAATCACCATTAAAATGCTAAACAGTAAGTATTGTTCTATTAGACTGAGAGGCCAAAGCCTGCAAAATGACATGGTGGAGAATGGTACTTGACTCTCAAGGATATAAAATCAATTTAGTCCTAGGACCAAAATCTGACCTCTAGATTCTAAGGGGTAAAAGTAGAGAATGCATGCAATGCAGTTATCTGTTGAACTTCATTCACCAGCAGTGGCAAGCAAGCCTCCATACACATCTGTCATACACATGATAATTTTAATGAAAAATATTTCTTGTACTTTAATTTTTATTCATTTTAAATGTGTGTATTTAAATGTTTAAACAGCTTTCATTTGCCAAATCCTTTGTCCTTTCCAATTGCTAAAGAAATAAATGGACTCAGCTGTCCATTCTTCCATATTAGAAGCACAGGCAGGAGCAGAAGCAACCAGGCACTCTCTGGTGAGGGTACTGGACAAACATAAGTACTAGGGCCATGTATATTGGCTCGAGGTGGATGGGCCACCTTGTGATCCAGCTGCAGGGAATATTTCATCATGGACCCTCACAACATCTTGTAATCTGACCTGGCTCCTTCCTGCAGAGGGGTGCCACCTCCTAAGCTCACTGAGCATGTGCCAGCACTTTGGCCATGCATGTTAGCTCATAGTGAATGGCAATTTGTGGGCACCACCCCATGAGCTGTGAACCCTTATAGGGAATCTGGAATATTCCACCATGTGCCCTCATTCCCTGCTGGCTCCTTCTTGGGCTTGAATAGATTGGGGGTAAGGATAGGAAGAGGGCCATTACAGCTTGCGCTCACTGAGCAAGCCAGCAAGCACTACACAACATGAGACACTAACAGGTGAGGTGTGTTATCATGCCCTGCTGGAATTAGAGGTGGCTCCTACTTTCATCAGTGTTCCACCACATAGGCTTACTTCCCAACATGAGAAATCAACAGCTAAGTTGTGCCCTCATGCCCTACTGGAATCAGTGGGCCCTATGCCTGCACAGATCACACACTGGGTATCACTGCAGCCTAGCTGGTTATTAAAGTGATTTGTGCAATTATGCAGGCTAAGACTGGAAGTATTGCAGGAGCCTAGTACTAATGGGAAGCTTCCTGCTGAGCAGTTCCGGAAAGTGGCCCACCAGCAGGATTGCCACTGCCTAAGGACAGTCTGCTGCTGCAAATTCTCAGTACCCCTTAAGTAGAGGCAGCCCTATTGAAACAGTAGAAGTTCCCCAGTTAAGGGGAAGCCATAGGTTGTGTTAGAGGAATGAAATTTTGGTGTTCAAGACATGCTGGTTATGGTGGTTTGAATGAGAATGGTTCCCATAGGCTTACAGATTTGAATACTTGGTCACCAGGGAATGACNTTATTGAATTGATTATGAGATGTGGCCTTTTATTGGAGGAAGTGTATCACTAGGTGGTGGGCTTTGAAGTTTCAAAAAGCCCATTCCAAGCCCAGAGTTTCTCTCTTCCTGCTGCCTGTGGATCTGGATGCAGAACTCTCAGCAATCATGTCTGCCTATGTGCTACCATGCTCCCTGCTATGATGAGGATGGACTAAAACTCTGAAACTGTAAGCAAGCCCCAGTTAAGTGCTTTCTTTGATAAGAGTTCCTATGGTCATGGTGCCTCTTCACAGCAATAAAATACTGACCCAAACACTGGTCTTTGTGCATGATGTGCTGGCTTAGGGACAGGAGTGAATTCATGTGCCTTGAGATCCACCTCCCATAGTCTTTGGACTGCACAAATAGTGGAGGCAGTGTCAACTATGCAAATTTAAAGACTCACAATGCTGACAGGAGATTTCCAGGAAGTGATGATGTTGAGAGGGGGCGGCGGCTGGGAAGGAGAACCAAGCAGATCAAGGACCAATAATTCCTTATCCACTGAGGCTTCCTGCAACTTATTTCCCTGGTGTCTACAGCTCCTACCTCGCCATTGCCTTTTAAATGGTCTCCATGAGAAATGTGCCCAATAAATCAGAAAGCTCCTGTTTGGGATGGTGACATCATTAGTGTGTTGCCTGGGAGCACACCCCCACATTCATCTGCTGCAGACTCTCACCCCTCCAAATGCATCTCACCTGAGCAGGGACTGTTTTCTGTTCTATCATGGAAAGAACTCCACAGAACTGCCTTTAAAATAATAAAAAAAATACTTCATGAAGATCAATCAAAAAGAATGGGAAAACAGGACAAAGGTGGATACCAGGGGGTGTGGATTTTCTATGATAAACTTGCCTCTTCAGAGTATCACTCCAAATCTCCCTTTTAACCTCACCCTGCACCTGCTAAACCAGGGCTCTTTCTTGAGCCATATGCAAAGAGGTTTTAGGTGGAAAGAGCAACATAGGGAAAATATACACAGGACTCAAAATAAGGTTTCTTCCTTCTTCATTATGCCAGAAAAAAACTATTTAATGTTTCAGTTTATTTGAAGCACACAATATAAGATTAACTGTATTAAAATGAATACTTGATATGTGACATAGAACTGTTTTTATTTTTTTACAATGTAATGTCTGCTAGATAATGTCTGCTAACCACCCATTGCACCAACTTAATTAATTAAAGTTTATCATCAGGATGTTAGAATTGGAGAATGGTGTCTAATAGGGCTCAAACCCTTAAAGTGTCAATCACCTCTGTGGGTCATGGAATGGATTCATCAGAAATAAGGAGACTCTTGAACACTGCACTATGTGATTATATTTCTCACTATTTACAGAAAATACACTTGGCACCAAAGACCTCTAACCAGTGTGGCCCAAGATTTGTTTGTCAGAAGAGAATATTCCCGGTCTCTGTGGTCACAGGAAGAAAATCTTAGACCTCCTTGTCCATAGGGATTATCTATGAAACTTCATGCATAGCTGGGAAATATCTGTGGAACCTTGGCCATCAGGGTTATTTCTGAAATTCCTTTGGCAAAAATATAAGCTTTCTAGGGCAGAAGGGGAATTCTTGAGGACCTTCATGGCCTGGGATGATTCATGGGGCCCTTATAGCCACAGGGAAAATCACAGAGGCCATATTGCACAGAAGTGGAATTTCTGCATCACCCTTTAGTAACATGGGAAAGTTTGAAGTTACATTGGTTCTAAAACCCACCTTTATCGGAGACACGAGATCTTAGGGCTACTTCTTAAAAGAGGTCTAGTTCAATAGACCCCCCATCAGAGAGGATGCACATGAAGCTCCATAGGTACAAAGGAAAAGTCTTAGGGACAAGGGCCAGTTTATGGGGCCATGAATTCAGAAGGATTATGGAAAGCTCATTGGACAGAAGACCCAGGCTGAGTCCAACTTTTTAAAAGGGTATAGTCATTGACACCCTTTAATGCTAAAGGAAGCTTTAGTTCCTTTGAGCCAGACAAGGAAGATCTGAGGCCACAGTGTGGTGGGGGTTACTCAGTTTTCTTCTTCCTCATACCAAGGAAGACTCAGACCTATCCCTCATGCACAGATAAGCAGAGAACTTTCACTTTCCAGTCAGAGGTGGGAGGTCTGATGGCCTTTTAAGAAGATGAGGGATGTAAGAAGGCCACGTCAAGTAAGAGGATTATCTAAGCACATCCTGAGTAGAAGTGCCAGGTCAGAGAGCCCTAAGGGCAAGACAGAAGGTATAACACCCTTTTCTTCAAAGAGGAAACATTAGAGGCCCCTGAGGAAATATGAAAAGCTTTGAGGCCTCTCTGTCACATGGTGAAACTCTGAGGTCTGTGGNCAAAGGTTTAGGTCTAAATCCCCTTAATGAGAGTGGAAACTTCCTGACTATGGTGTGCAAAATCAGAAATTTCCATANCCTCTGGGCCCAATGTGAATGTCTCTGACCATCTTGCACATTGCAAGGACAAGACACTGCCACCTCAGCTACCGCATCTTCTTGGCAGCATGAAATATTCCTATTTTGAGCATTGGGTTCCCTATGCCCTCATGACAACCCTAGCCACTCAAAGACTTGGATCTTCCTGGCCCCTGTTCCACATGAGGGATTCTGCACAGCATCCAGTAGTCCCTCAGCCCTGGAGAGTTAACTTACCCCTCTCCTACCAAGACCTTGGCTATCAAATCATACCTCTGATTCCTCCTCATGATAGCTACACACAGTATCTTTGCCCTCAGTGAGTTCTGTCCATCCCTTCTGAGATCCTGGCCAGACCTGTTCTTTCTCTTATCCAAGAGTTTTCCACCACACCAAGAGCTCCACCTGCCAACCCTCTCCTCTGGTTCTGCTCAGTGCTTCTATGTCACCATTGTTCCACTTGGTCTCAATGCCCAAAAGTTCATCCAACCCTCATGAAGGCTTAAGCCACTTCCACCCCAAAGCAAATTGTCTTCTACATATCTGTGCTTGTACCCAGAGAGGAAAGTTGCTCCTAGCTTTCATCAGAAAGGATTGATATTTATCAGAAAGGCTTTCTTAATCAGAAAATGCTGCCCAAGTTGTAGAAGAAAAGCTAAGGCTTATTTCTGAATAAGGTATTTACAACACCTTTCTAATCTCAGGGAATAGTTTGGGAGGAGGGGCCAGAAGCATGTAAAAGCCAGAGGATATGGTGAAATGCTATGAAAAAAGAGCCATTTTCTAGTCTCAATACAACTATTGAATTTACTCAGAACTCTATTGACTGCACTGGGATCATAGAAAAGAAGCACCAGTAGTAGCTTAAGCATGGCAGAGTGGCTCTTGGGACCCCACATTTTACCTCTGAAGTACTGGATTTTGATGGATTCTGGGTAGGAGGAACCACTGTCTTCAGTTGTGTACCCACTGGTGAGCCCACCAGACTCTGACAGATAGGTGTAAACCCATGGTCACACAGAAAGCCCTGGTTAATTACAGTGAGTCACAAAACAATGATAATCATGAATGTGTTATAAGATCATGGGGAGGATTGGTGGATGAGGTGTCTTAAGGAGCTGGAGGGTGAGAGTGGACAGTATGTATTGTTTACAGCAGCAGAAATATCTGGAAACAAACTTAATAAAAATATTCAAAATCAGAACTTGAAGCCAGTATCCTGGAAAAGGCTGCTGGAGAAAACAGAAGGGCAAAAGAGTGAGACAGAAAAAACAGAAGGGCAAAAGAGTGGGACAGAAAGCCAGAGGGGAACTGCACTGCAATAGAACCCATTCCATTGATGACAGTAATAATTCACTCCTGAAAGTGAGTCTTCATAACCCTCTCCCCTCCAATTAGGCCCTACTCCCCATACTACAGCATTTTCAATCAAATTTCCTACATATGATAGATATAGATAGAGAGATAGATAGATGATAGAAACATGCATATATACATACATACACACACATACATACATACATACATGATAGATGACAGAGAGACAGATAGATAGATATAATGATAAACACTAAATCATAGTGTCCTTACTTCTCATACCCACACTGAGCATAGTTTACTACCTTCAATTTGGGAGGCCTGCCCTTTTCTGAAGAGAAAGGAGGAGGAATGGATGGGGGAAAGAAGAAAGTTTGGGGTGAGGAACTGGGAGGAGAGGAGGGAAGAAGGGAAAACGGTTATCAGGCTAGAAAAAATTTAACTAATTAATAAAAATAAATTTAAAAAAGAACTGTTCAACTAAAAAACGACATAAAGATTGGACATTCAAACTACAAAAACACTGAATTTCCATTTGATATACATAGATTTGATTAGTAACTGGGATTTCCTTTGTTTCTGGCTATTTTCAGGTACTTATACCTGGAAACTCTTCTCTTGTTGTTTGTTTTTGCCATTTTGAGAGGGCTCACCACCCAGCTCCCAAATAAATCACACACAGAGGCTTATTCTTAATTATGAATGCCCAACATTAGCTTGTCTTATTTCTTGCCAGCTTTTCTTAAATTAAATTATCTTACCTATCTTTTGCCTCTGGATTTTTTTTTCTTTTCTTACTTCTATAAATCTTACTCTTACTCCATGGATTGCTGTGTAGCTGGGTGGCTGGCCCTGGAGTCCTCATCCTTCTCTGGCTACTTCTTTTTCTCTTTTCCAGAACTTCTCCTTATATTTATCCCATCTGCCTGCCAGCCCTGCCTATCCTTTCTCCTGCCTTGCCATTGGCCATTCAGCTCTTTATTAGACCATTGGGTGTTTTAGACAGACAAGTAACACAGCTTCACAGAGTTAAACAAATGCAACATAGACGAAAGTAACACACCTTAAAATAATATTCCCCAATACTCTTCCTTATACTTTGTTATTGCTTCAATTATTATTGTGTACTTCTAATTGGTACTTATAATCAACTAGACAGCATGGATCCTGAAGGTATTAATGCTGCTGAAGATATTAAGTCATACACCCTCTGCTCTAAGATCCATCTTTTTAAGACACATCAATAAGAAAGGATCTTTCAAATGACATCAAATGAAATTTTTTCTGGATATGTGTTACAGTTGTGTAGCTTGATCCTATTGTGGACCTCTTGACTGTAGGAACAGGAGCTATATCTAACACTTTCACAGGCTTTTGGAACCCAACTCTTCATTCTGGGTCATCTTGCCCAGCCTTGGTGCATTGGGAGGTGCTTAGTCTTATTGCAACTTAGTATGCATTTTTTTTGATATCCATAGGAGACCTGGCCTTTCCTGAACAGAAACAGAGTAAGAGTCTGTTGTAGATGGGAACAGAGGGGGTGGGGGAAGACTGGGGGGGAGAGGCTGTGGCCAGGATGTAAAGTAAATAAGTAATAAATTTGTTTTTTAAAAGAAATTGTCATTAGGTGGAAAAACTTAACACATCACAAGTAACAGTTTTGTACATAAAATATATATTCATCTGAATGTTGCTTAGAATGATTACATTTGTAAAATAGACTTACATAGTGGTATGTTTTTAAAACAAATGGTGGAAGATATGCATACATTGTCATTTCCAAATAGAGTAGAACATATGAAGCATTTGGGCAATGGTGGCTGGATATTAATGCCAGAATATGATTAACATAAAAGGAACATATCAAGATGTCCTCTTCTAAACTTAAAAGAAAACAACAACACCAAGAAGAGAACAACAACAATCAAAACAACAACAACAAAGTAACCATATCATCTGTGGCATCTTCAGGAGCATATGCAGTAATCTGAACATTGTTCCAAGGGTGTGGCTGATGTCTGTGGCTTTGTCAGCCTCACAGGTTGGTGTTCAGCCATTCAGGTCTGAGCACTAAGGTTGGAACCACTCCATTTCTGATGTTCTGATGCCCTGAAGACTGATGACTGGTGTTCCAGCCTCTCCTTGCTACTCTTGAGCTCTGAGACCTCAAACCTGAGGGGAGCAATGTTGTAGTGATGAGCTTGAGAATGTCCAAGGTTTCTTTGTCCACATTATGTAAATGTGATATCTCTTTAAGCAGAGTGGGAATGTTGGACACCTGCTTGGTCAGAAGGTAAAACCAGAGGCCATATATATGGATTGCCACGGACCGGCCCAGGGAGAGGGTCGTTTGACCGAGGGACGCGGGGCGAAGGTACTCAGGAAAGCTGGGAGACTGCGGAGTGACAGACAGACACAGACACGAGAATGCTATGAAACTGCTGTAATTTTACTTCGTGCAAGGCTTTGTATATATAGTGAGTTACAAAGGAACTTGCCTGAGGTGAATAAAAGTAACACGNAAGCATGAAAAGAATAGTTATTGTGGTTGATTCACAGAATTTTCCTTTAGTGAACCATTTTTTGATTGCAAAATGCATCTTGATAATTCTGCAAACTTAATGTCTCTT
>LZPO01066571.1:51406-63413 GCA_001675575.1 Neotoma lepida
ATCCTTTTGGGAAGATATGGATGTTTCTGGAGACCCTTGATCAGGTTTTGAGTGTCCTAAATACTCTTTTGCTGATATTGATGTTGATGATCCCTGAATCAGTTGGTCAGAATCACAAGGGCACACAGCACCTTGGGCAGAAATTGAATGTCCCAGAGTTCCTGGGAGAGGTTGCAAAGTTCCTAGAGTGCCTGATGAAGATTCTGAAAATTTGAAAACCATTTGGGGAGATGGCAAAGTTTCTGATGCCTTTGGAGTACATTGGGAAGGTCCAAGATACCCTGGGGGATGAGGCTGCAATGGTAGANCACCTTGCACATCTAATGAAGCATCTACAGTTCTCTGGACAGAANATGATGTTTCTAGACTAATGGNGGAAGATGGCAAAGTTNGTAGTATCTCCTGGGAAGAGTGAGAAAGTCTATCTCCTGGGACAGATGGGAACTGTNCTACAGCCCCTTGATNATAAGAAGGGCCTAGCANTTTGAGGGAAGATNTGGAGNTTTCTGGAGACCCTNGGTCAAATGATGACTGTCCTATAGACTCTTTTCCCTGGGAAAATTGGGAAGATCCACAAGTTCCCAGGNAAGGAGACTTGANTCTCAGATTGTCTTGGGCATATGGCAAAGGTTCTGTATTACCCTGGCTGGCTGGTAAAAGTTTCATAGCCCCTTGGGCAGATGTAGATGTTCCTAGNNCACCCTGGGCAGACAGGGGAGGTCTTACAGTCAGTGGTANCGGTGGAGACACTTCTAAATCCACTTGAGTAGNTGGAGAAGATCCTAGAGTCANGNGAGTAGATGGCAAAGATCCCAAATCCCCTATTGGAGAATTGGATATCCTTAGATCACCACATGTACATGTAGAAACTTCTCNAGTTCCCTGTAAAGACATACAAGGTCCTCCAGCTTCTTGGAAAGATAACAAAGGTCCTGAACTTACTTGAACAGTTAAGGAAATGACCAAAGGCTCNAGGGAAGATGCTGTATGTCCTAGAGTCCCTTGTGCAGATGAAGAAATGACCATGTGCCCTTTTGAAGAAGATCCTGAAGAGTCTGCAGCTGATGGATCTGTTTGTTGAACCCTTTTGGAAGACTTCAAAGACTCAAGAGGTCGCTGGGAAGAAACAGAAGGTCCTAGACTACCTTCTGTATGTGTGGAGNGATCCAAAGTCCCTTCAACAGACAGGGACAGTAGCCAAAGGCTTTGGGAAGAAAGGAAGAGACTCCAGTTTGCCTGGGTAGTTTTAGAAAGTTTCAGAGTCCCTTCATCAGATACCACATGTCTTGATGTAGCTGTAGAAGTTTTACATGCACCTGGTGCAGGTGATAAATATCCTGGAGTCTCCCCNGGAGATAGCAAAGGTTCTAGAGACCCTTGTGCAGTTATAGAAATTCTCGGAGACTCTTGGGCAGATTTCAAAGTTCCTACCATCTTTTGGGCNTGGTGGGTATATCCCTGAGACATTGGCGTAGATGTTAAATGTGCTACTCTGCTCTGTGCAGAGGTGGACTGTGAGCCTGTACCTTGTGTATGTGAGGAAGTGCTTGAAAGCCCTTGAGAAGATGGAGGATGTCCTAGCANCCTNTGTGTNGCTGTGGACAGTCCTGTAGTCCCTTGTGTAGATAGGCTCGAAGCCGCAGCTCTGTGAGCACAATAAGAAGTAGCTTGACTCCCTTGTTCTAAAGAGGAAAGTCCCAGGGGCTTTGGAGCACAAGGTAGATACACAGAAGTCCCTAGAGAAGATGAAGTTCCCAAAGTATCTCCTCCATGTGGCAATTGACCATGACACCTCTGTGTAGATTTGAGTTTTCCTAGGGTGTCTGAAGAAGACGACAAGGACTCTAGAGTTCCTTTGGAAGACACTGAAGGACTCAGAGAACCCTGGGCAGATATACTAAGTTCTAGAGGCCAATGAGCAGGGAGCAGAAGTCCTGAATCACCTGGGGCATGCGATGAAGGTCCTCTATGCACTTTGTTAGATGGTGAAGGCTCTCTAGGACCTTGGACAGATGGAGAGGANTGTACTGAAGGTTCTAGAGTCCTTTGTAAAGATGACAAAGAACTTTGCACAGGCAACATCCCCTCTGCAGTTGTGGAGAGTCCCTTAGTCCCTTCAGAAGACAGCAAAGGTTCTAGAGTCCCTGGAACAGATAGAGGATGTTCCTGAGCACCTGGTGTAGATGGTGAATGTTCTACATCCTCTGGTGAAGACAAAAAAGATCCTTGAGTTGTCTGGCTATGTAGGAAAGTTCCTGTAGCCCTTGGGGAAGGTGCTGAACTTTGTACATTATGTTGGGCAGATGGAGAAAATCTTGGAACCTCCTTGGAAGAAGTTGGATGTTTCAAAGCCCTTTGAGAAGATGCCACAGTTCCTACAGTACCTTGTGTGGGTGTGGATAGTTTTAGAGACCCTTGGGTATATAGGGAAAGCCCCAGAGCCTCTTGGGCAGATGAACAAGATTCTAGAGTTCCTTGCACAGATATGGAAATTACCAGAGGCACTTGGGCAGGTGGGCAAACTAGTCCCTTCTGGGCACTCTGATTAAATCCCAGAGTGCCTGAGGTGGAAGCTGATTGTCCTTCAGTACCCTGTGCAGACCTGGGTTGTCCCAAAGTGGCTTTTGCATGAAGGGAAGCTTGCCCAGGCACCTGAGTAGATGGTGAAGGTTCTTGAGAGCCTTGTGCTGATGTGTTCAGTTCCAGAGTCCCCTGTGTGTATAGGCAAGATCCATCATCTTTTTGCAAAGATGGGGACGGGACTGGACTTGCTCGTGTTAGTGAGGAAAGTCGGAGTCATTGGGACAGGTGGCAATGTTCGTGTAGTCATTGGGACACATGGAGACATTCCCAAAACATCTGGGACAGAAGACAAATGCCTATGTGTGCACTGGGCACACTTGGGCGGTCCAGAATCTCTTGGGAAGATGCTGAATGTTGTAGAGACTGTTGAGTATATGGCAAAGGACATAGAGTTCCCTGAGTAGATATGCAAAGTTGGGAAGATAGCAAATGTGCTAGGTCCCTTGAGACTGATAAGGAAGATTCCTGAGATCCTTGGTCATGTTGTAAGCATCCTATGGTCACTGAGGTAAATGACAATTTACCTTGAACAGATGGCAATGTATCCTTAGATACTCCTATGCAAGACAAATACCCTAGCTTACTTTGAAAAGTTGCTGGTAGCGCCAGAATCGATCTGAAAGATGCTGAATGTTCTAGAGACCCTGAGGTAGATGAGAAAGATCCCAGTGTACCCTGGACAGACATAGAATGTTCCTGAGGCCCTTGATTAGATATCAGAGCTGGGAGAGTCCCTAGAGTAGTTTTCAGAGGTTTCTGAACATCTGGTGCAGATGATGAAGTTTTCAAAGTCCCTTGGCAAGATAACAAAGGCTTTTTAATTTCCTGGTTAGAAGAAAGTCTCAGAGCCTCTGCAGCAGATGGGGAATGTTTCAGAGGGCCTTGGATAAACATAGAATGTCTAGAAGCCTCCTCAAAAGAATTTGACTGTTTTGTAGGTCCTTGAGTAGATGGCAAATTTTCTAGAGTCCCATTTGCAGATAGGGGCAGTCCCATAGCTTCTCTAGGAGACAGGGAATGTTTTGCAGCCTCTTGGGGAGATGGGATCATTTCTGTCACCCTATGGACATATGCAGTAGATGCTAGAGACCTTGTGGTACATGGTGATGATCCTAAAATTCCCTGTACTGATATAGACTAACCCACACTATCTTTCTGTAATTGAGAATTTCTCCCATCCCATTGAGCAGATGCCAAAAGTTTTAGGGACCCTCGTGCCAATGGTGACATTTCTAGAGTCCTTTGTGAAGGGATGCTAGGTCCCACTATGCCTCAGTCAGTTAGAGTAGTTGCTGAAGTCACTTGTAGTAATGTAGAATGTTTCAGAGGCTGTGGAGCAGATGGTGAAGTCACTGTAGTCCCTGAAACTCATCTAAAAGCTTCCACTGGCTTTACCACAGGACATATACATCCATGAATCCTCTGGGAAGATTGGTGAGTTCCCACAACACCTTGGGAAGATTCAGAATATTCTGGAGACTCATGGGTAGGTGCGGAAGTATCCAGCATCCCTTGAGTTAATATGGAAGGTCTCTGAGGCCCTTGGAATGAAAGCACAGGTGCTAGATCTCCTGGGCCAGATTTAGAAGGTTCCTGAGTACTTAGGGCAGATGATGAATGCCCTCCACACCCTTGTGGTGAGGACAGTGTTCTTGTAGTTTGTGACGCTGCTGGAGAATGTTCTACAGCCTGCCCTACAGTTGACAAATATCCTAGCTCCCCTTGGGCAGATTGGGATGGTCCCAGACACTCTGGAGATGAAGTGGAAAGCTCAAGAGACTCTAGGGTTGGTGGCAAAGGACACAGAGTGTCACAGACAGATATGGAATGTTTCAGAGGCTCTGGTGTAGTTAGCAAAGTGTCATGAGGCCCTTGGGTAGATATAGAAGGTTGCTGTACCTGAGCACCTGATGCGGATGTTGGATGTTCTATATCATCTGATGGGGATAACAAAAATTCTTTAATTCCCTGATTAGACAGAGAAGATCCCAAAGCCTCTGTGACACATAGTGAATGTGGTAGATAATCTTGACCAGACAAAGAAGACTTATTATCAGCCTGGGAACAAGGTGGAAGTTTCATAGCCCCTTGATCAGCTGGTAAATTTTCTAGAGCCCCTTCTGCAGACTTGGTCATTACCAGCGTCCTTAGATCAGACAGAGAAGGTCCAACATCTCCAGATGGAGATTGCAAAAGTCCCACCTTCATTTGGTCATAATGTTTAGATGCTGAAGACCAAGCGGACAATGGCAAATGTGCTTTGGTCCCTGGCACAGATGAAGAGAGCTGGATAATATCATCTTCAGATAGATAATGTCCCCCAGCCACTACTGTAGATGACAATGGTCCTAGAGAATCTGGAGCAGATGGAGATGTTCAAAAACACTCTTGTTCAGATAGAAAAGATCCCATGACCTCTTGAGGAGAAGGGGAAGGGGCTCCAGTTGGATTTTGTAATGAGGAAAGTTTTGAAGGCCCTGGAGCAAATGGAGAAATATCTGTAGTTACTAGAGCAGATAGAGAGGACTCCACAGCATTTCCTCTAGTTGACCGATGACCAAGAACATTTTGAACAGGTTGGGATCCTCTTGGAACCCCTCTGGAAGAAGTCAAATGTGGTGCATTCCCTAGTGTAGAAGGCAAAGGCCACAGAGCCTGTTTGATAGGTGTGTAAATTTGCACAGGCCCTTGGATAGTTACCAAAGGTTCAAGGGCCTGTGCAGTAGATGGGAGAGGTTCCTGTGCACCCGGTCCAGAGGGTGAGTCTTTTACACTTTCTCTGGAAGATAACAAAGACCTTTGCGATCCCTGATCAGATGAGGAAAATTGCAAAGCCTCTGGGGCAAAAAGTGAATGTGGAACAGGAGGAGAAGTAGCATTGGCTACTGTGTCAGATCGAGAAAACTGCCCATATTTTCCCACATATGACAAATGTCCAAGCATCCTGTGTTCTAATTCTGATGGTTCCATGAGCCCTGGAGAAGCTACCAAATGTCCTACAGCCCCTTGGGAGATGGTAAAGGATCCAACATTTCCTGTTCTGATATGGACAGATCAATGGGTCCTTCAGCAGAGTGCAAATGATCTAGAGTTTGTAGGGTAGATGGGCAAGATTGACAAGAACCTGGTGCACTTGTTGAGTTTCCTGCAGCCTCTGGAGTTGATATAGGTCCTTGAATGCCAGTGTCAGATTGAGAAGGTCCTAGAGGCCCTGGGGCAGAGAGTAAATATTGGTGAGGTCCTTGGATCAATTGAGAAGGTCCTGAAGCCTCCTGTAAAGAAGTAGGAGGTTTCACTGGACTTTCATGAGTTTCCACATTTTCTACTCTCCCTTTTGTAGACATAGACAGTTCCACAGCCCCTTGGGTGGAAAGGATAGGTGCCACTTCCCCTTGGGACAATGACAATATTTCTATAATCTCTTGTCCAGATAAGGAATTTTCCAAAGACTCTTGGACAAATGCCACAGATCCTAGAGCCCCTGTGGTAGAGGAAGAATATTCCACATTCCCTTCAGCATATTGTGAATGCTCTGGTGTATCATTTGCTAATGAGGAAAGTCTCATGTGCCCTGGATCAGATGGCAAATCTCCTAGAGTCCCTGAAATACTTGGAGCACATTCCAGAACAATTTCTGAAGTTGTCAAAATTCCGAGTCTCTCCTTGGCAGACTGGCAAGGTTTCAGATTCCCTAGTGAAGATGCTAAATATTCTTGAGTCTCTTGGGTAGATAGTGAATTACCCAGAGACTCCTGTGCAGATACAGAAAGTATTTCAGCCTTTTTGTCAGAGAGCGTATGTCCAAGAGCCCTTGGAACAGATGGAGAGGATTCCAGACCACACGTGGCAGAAGGAGAATTTTCCACAGGTTCAAAGTTAGATGGTGAAATTTTAAGAGCCTCCTGGGTACATGTCAAACGTCCATGAGTCCCCTGATGAGTTGGGGGAATGTTTAAGAACTCCTACACTAGGTGGCAAGTGTTCTAAAGCATCTTTAGCATATAGAAAATGTCCTGTAGCCCCTTGGGAAGATGACGGGTTTATCAGAGACACGTGAGCTTGTTCCAGAGGTTGTATAGTCCCTTGTTCCAATGTGCACAGTTCCGGAGCTCTTTGGCCAGACAGGGAATGTGCCACATTCCCTTGAGAAGAGGGCAAATGTCTGAGACTTCCCTGTGAAGGTAAGGAAATTCCAACAGGATCATGGTCAGATATCATAGGTCGAGGAAACCCTGAGACATTTGTCAAATGCCCTGGAGATTCTGGGGCATGTGAGTATGTCCACATATCCACTTCCACAGATGACAATGGTCCTAGGTTTCCCTGGGAAGACAGGAAAGGTGCCATACAACTTAGACCAGACTGAAAATGTCCTGGAGTTCCTTGTGTGGACTTGGAAATTTCCATAGCTTCCTGTGCAGACAGGGAATGTTCCATAGGCCCTTGGGCAGAGGGCACAGGTGCTGTATTCCCTTCTGATGAGGGACTTCTCTGATGCCATTGTGCAGATGGCATCGAATTTAGGTTTTCTGAGCCATATTGAGATAATTCTAGAACTCCATGAGCATGTAGCAAATGTGAAGGAGTCTCTTGAGACAATGGCAAAAGGCCCAGAGGCTCTGGAGCCACTGGAAAGGGTCCAAGAGCTGCCAAGGCTGAACGGGAAATTTGCTGAGCTGCTTGTGTGGATGGCAAACATCCTAACAAACCTTGTGCAGAATGGGAAGTTTCTACTTTTCATGGGAAAGGTATCAAAGGTCGTAGAGCCCCATGGGTAGATGGTAAAGTACCAGCAGCTCCCTGAGTAGGTATGGAAAGATCCAGAGGCCTTTGCAAAGACACTAAAGGTCGTTGCAAAGACACCCAAAGTGAACATAAAGAAGTTTCAAGAGCCCTCTGAGAAGGGGGGACATGTAGTAAAATTCCTTCTTCTAATGAGGAAAGTCCCACATCTCTTGGGAGATGGGGCAAATGTCCTGAATTACTTAGTGAAGATGGAAAACTTTCCTGAATCCCATGGGCAGATGGCAAAAGTTGTATTGTTCCCTGGGTAGACTGGAAACAACACAGAGCTCCTGGGGCAGATGATGAACGTACTAGAGACGCTTGGACAGGTGGTGATGTTCCTAGATAGCCCTCCTTAGATGTTGATGGTACCAGAGACCCTGGGGGGATAGAAAGTGCTCTGTAGCAAGAAGATGGGAGGCAGAAGGATCTTCAGATGCGTTGGAAGACATGGGAGGTGTCAGATCCTCTTGTGCTAATGGTGCAAGTCCTAGAGTTCTTGGTACAGATGTGGACTTTCCCTCAGACCCTTGGGCAGATAGGGAAGGTTTCACAGCTCCAAGGTCAGATTTGGAAAGTGACAAAGCCCCTTGGGCATGGGAAGAATTTCCTGGAGCCCTTGGCAGGGATGGAGAATGTCCCNGAAGCCCTGGGGCAGATGATGAATGTCGTAGACCCTTTGGGACAGACAGAGAATGCCTTTGAGGCTCTTGGGAAGATATGGAATGTCCAAGAGACCCTTGGGTAGATTGGCAAGGTCCCACATTCTTTTGCTCAAATGTGGAACACTTCAGGGCTTTTTGGACAGATAGAGAAGATGTGGGACTTACCTGAGGAGTACTTGTAGCCATTGATGTTTCTTTGGGAGCAGAAGATGCACGGCCCCTTTTTGCATTAGGGAGAAGGTTGATAATGTCTTCCTCAGACGAGGAATTACTGAAGTTCCCTTGGTCAGCAAGATCAACTCTCAGCCTCTTTTTGGTAGACATGGAATGCCCAGGGTCCACTTGGGTAGATGGAGAATGTCTAATATTTCCCTCCTGAGAAGGGATATGCATGAAACCTTCTTGTGTGGATGGGGAAGATCGTAAAGCACCTCGTTTGGATATGGTAGATCCTAGGGCCTCTTGCTCAGGTGGGGAAGTTGCTAATGTGTCTTGTGCACATGTGCCTTTTTTGACTCCAGCTTCAGAATGAGGGGAAGGTACTAGAACTTCCTGTGTAGTTGTGGTCTCTTGTAGAGCACCATGGGCATATGTGGGAGGTCTAAGAGCCTCATGTTCAAATAAGGAACTTTCTACAGCTCCTTGTGTATATGTGGAAGTTCTAGGAACACTTTCTTCAGGTGGAGAAGGTGATAAAGACTTTGGTAAGGAGATATCAGGTTCCAGAGCCATCTGGACAGAGAAAACAGCTTCCAAGGCCCCTTGGTCAGAAAAGGTAGAATTCAGAGCCTTGAGGGTGTTTGTTGGATGTTCTGGAGATTCTTGTGGACATGTGAAAGGACTAACAACCCTCTGTGGAGATGAGGACTGGTCTATAGCCTCTTGAGTAGTTGTGGCAGATTTCTGATCCTCTTGAGGAGATGGGGTAGTTCTCACAGCCTCCTGTGAAGTGTGGGGAGGTCCTGTGGGTGCTTGTGTACAGGTGGAATCCAAGGAATCCCCTTCTCTAGATGTGAAAGTTGCTACAGACTCTTGTGCACATGTGTCACATCCCATGGCCCCTTGATCACATAGGATTGGATCCAGAACTCTGTGTACACATGGACTATGTCCTTGAACATCTTTTGTAGATGTGTCACATCTGAGAGCCATTTCTAAAGATGGGGATGTGGCTGGAGCCCCTTTTGTAGATGTATCCTGTCCCACCATCCCTTGAACAGATAGGGTAGAACCCAGAGAAGACTGGGCATGAGGGGAATGTGCTGGTATTCCTGGTGTATATGGACAAATTCCAATAGCCTCTCCTACAGATGTGTAAAGTCCTAGAGACCCCTGAGGAAGTAGGGAAGGTTGTGTTGTCTCAGCACCCTGGGCAGATTTCGAACTTGCATGGTACCCTTGGAGTGTCTTGAAATATGTTTGGTTATTTTGGGCCAGATGACAAGACAGGAGGGCCTTTTTGGCCGGCAGGGGATATTTGAAGACCTCTTGGTCTGATAGGGACACTGTGGAGTCCCCTTGTTCAGAGGGAGGTCCTCTCCATCTCCTTTTGCTATAGTGGGAATGTCCAGGGTCCAGTTTCACAGCAGGATAANGTTTGAATCTCTCTTTGTGAGAGAGAATAGGTCTTTGATCCTCTGATGTAGATTTGGACAATCCTGAAGTCTCCTTGAAAGATATGGAAGGACTCAGAACCCCTGGGGAAGATGGTGAAGGTGCTAGAGCCCTATGTGTATGTTGAGAAGCCCCAAGAGTCCCTTGGGCAGACTCGGGAATTCCTAACACCTCTTGTATAATTGTGGAACCCTCTAGGGCCCCTTCTGAAGATGGAAAAGGTCCTTGAGCCCCTGGTATAGCTGTGGATACTTTTCGTTCTTCTTGGGCAGGAATGGGTGGTGTGAGGCTCACTTGGGGAACTGTGGTCAGGTTTAGGCCCCTTTGCTTTGTAAGGGAAGATCTGAGCCCATTTTTTAATGGTGGAGGACATTTAAAGCCCTCTTGGTTTAATGGGGAAGATATGATATCCCCTTGGTCAGAGGAGGCCGGACTCAAGCTCACTTGAGCAGAAGTGGATTGCTTAGGGTCCTTTTGGGTACAGGGGGAACATCCTTGGCTGTCTTCATGAAAGGGAGTAGTTCTCCAGCCACCTTTGGCAGCTGTCAAAGGCATTAAAGTCCCCTCGGGAGAGGTGGTGGGTCTCAATCCATTTGGGGACAATGAGAAATCCCTGAGCACCCATTTTTGAGAAGAAGGTTTGTAGCCCTCTTTGTCTGATGGGGCCTGTTGGAGGCCCCTTGATCAGAAGGGCCTTGTCTAAAACTCTTGGGGGGAGAACTAGAACGATTGGTGACCCCTTGGATAGAGGATGGACTTCTGAAACCCCTTCTGGAAGAGGAGACCTGTCTGATTTTCCTTTCAGCACAAATGGCAGGTCTCTGGGATGCCTGGGCAGATGTGGAGTGCCCCATAGCCCCTTGATCACATTGGGTTCCTCCCAGAACCTCTTGGGTGGATAGGGATAGTCCCTGAGCATCTTGAGAAGAAGGGGAAGATCCCAGAACTCCATGGGTAGGTGGGAAAGGTTGCAGGGACCCTTAAATATGTGGTGAAATTACCAGTCCACGTTGGTCAGTGGAAGAGTCAGCAGAAGATGGCCCAGGCACTGTGTCATCTTCTTTGAACTTTTCACTGGCATCTCCAGCACAGGGTCCCGAAGATGTTGCAGTCTGGTGCCCAGCTGGTCGAAGTCCATAGGTTCTTCCAACACAGTAGACATAGTCAGCCTTCTTTTCCCCTTCCCAGGTGTGGGCCTCAAACTGGAGGCCACTCTTTTTCTGGTGGCAGGCTGTAAGGCAGATGGTCTGGATGCCGTGCTCAGTGGGTTACTCTTACACTCAGGAACCTCCTGCANAAGTGGAACTTTTCCTTCCTTGTTCTCTTTCGGCTCCTTTATGGGGTCCAGGGTCTTCTGACTGGGTGTACTCTTTATAAGAGCCCTAAGACTCTGCAGGCTATCTGCAGTCCGCGAGTCGGGGACTTTGAATGTTTTGCCCTCATAGGGCTTTTGGCACCTGAACTTGTGCCAAGTCAGTCGAATCACCCCGGAGGTGGAAAGTCCCGTGGGTCTTTGGTGCTAGTCAAGTGCTTCCCCCATTCGGGTGGGGTGTCATCATCCCTTTGGGGGAAAGGGAAGGGGGTCCCAGGCCGGGGAGGCTGGGAAAACTGCGGTCTATGGTCAGAGGGTAGCTTCCGGGCTGAGGCTTGCTGGCCTCTCTCCTCATGTTTAGCCATTTAGCCAGTAAGGTAGCTGAGGAAGAAAAAGGGAATTTGCCCCTCTCAAGCGGGAGCTAATGTACTTGCCAATGGTGACTTGCGGAAAGTGGCAGCTAAGCAGTGTCCTCTGAGAGAGGCTTTCTTTCCCGAGAACTGCGGACACGTACAGAAGGCGAAGCACACAGAAATCGAGTGACTGTTGGCCTCAGGAATCCAGCAAAGCTCGAGAGGGGCCTTGGAATGGCTGTCCTCGGGCCTGTGCAGGCCAGTCCTGAGCTGCCTCACCTCTCCGTTCTGCATGCAGTAGCAGGGCGAACATCCAAGCTTTCTGAATGTGGAGGGACTCTGAAACCCTCTCCTCCTTCCTTAGGGTCAAGAGTGCTAGCTTGTCTGGTGACCACTGTCAGCGACCATGACAAGGACTGTTGAAGGGGCACCATGATTTGGAAAGGCAAGGGGTGCTTGGGAGACTGTGCTCTAGGGTCCCCTTGCACCAGGATGGTACCCGCTACCAGGAGGCCATCAATGTTGCACTGTGTTCTGCTGGAGCCTTGTAACTGAATGAGAAAGGGTGATCCAGACCCTCACTCCTCAGGGACTGTGCAGGCCAGCCAATCACTGCTTACTGTGCTAGGGAAAGAACAAGTAATAGTGTTTGAATAGGGCAGAGGATGCCTAGAATTGATATTACAAATGGTATT
>LZPO01066571.1:65393-75704 GCA_001675575.1 Neotoma lepida
TTATGGGCATGAATGTGTAGTGTGTTTTCATATATGTAGGTGCACATGTGAATGGGTGTACATGTATATGTGCGTATGTACATGCAGAGACCACATGTTGATGTTGGATGATTGTGGTGACTGTACAGTTTATTTACTGAAGCACAGTTTGGCTTGTCTAGCTAGCCAGGCTGTCCCTTGGGATCTCTTGTTTCCAACTTTCTAGGGTATAGGTGGGCAGCCACACTTTTACTTACCATTAGTTTGGGTACTGGAGATCTGAACTCTTGTCCTCACATGTGTGTGGCAAATGCTTTATCCACTGGACTATCTCCCAGCACCTATTTTTTTTAATGTTATTAGGAATTGCTTTTTANTTCCCTTNTTTCTTTCTCATCATGTTCTTTTTTGGCATATAGAAAAGCTACTGATTTTTAAATGTTGACTTTATATCCTACTATTTCACTGAAAGTGTTTATATATGAGTTTTCTGCTGAAGACTTTTAAGTACAGGATTACATTATCTGCAAATAGGGATGATTTGACTTCTTCCCTTCCTATTTGTATCCCTGGAAGAATGTAAGCTGGCACCACACTGTGTAAATTAGTATATAGGTTTTCGAAAATGAAAATAGAATCATTATAAGACCCAACTATAATACTCCTGAACATTTTCTCAAAGGACCCTAAGTCTTACTACTGACATGCTTTCACATTCGTTTTTATTTCTGCAATATTCATAATAGCTAAAGAATGGAACCATTCTTTTCCATTATGAGATGAGTAGATTTCATTCAACTGAAAAGATAGATGAAATCATGGCATTTGGAGGAAAATGGATAGAACTGGAGATTCTTATGTTAGGTGAAGAGGCACAGATTTGGAAAGAGAGAACTACCGTAGGTTTTTCTCTCATATGTGGATTTTGGATTCAATTTTTATATATTTATATATATATATGTGTGGTTATGTGGGGTAGGTCATAAAACTAGAAAATGAAGTATGAGACGAGAAAAGAGATCTCCAGAGGAAAAATTAAAATGTGTAGTGGAATACATATGACATAAAAACATAAAGAGATGCATACTAGTTACTGGTTTATTGCTGTGATAAAACACCATTACCAAGGCAACTTGTGGAAGGGAGGAGTTATTTACCTTATGATTCTAGAGGGATAAGAGTCCGTCTTGGTGGGAATGCATGGCTGCAAAGCAGAAGGCATGATACCAGGAATAGGAGCTAAGAGCTCACATCTCCAACCACATTATGAGGCTGAGAGAGTGAACATGACATGGTGTAAGTCTTTCAGCTTTCAAAATATGCCCCTAATGACACACTTCCTTTAGCAAGGCCATGCCTCCTGAGACATCCCAAACAGCCACCAACTGGGGACTGAGTATTCAAACACCTGAGAATATTGGAGACATATCACTCAAACCACCACAGGATGGCTATTGAAGGAATCAATGAACCAGTAGGAGAAAGTCGTGGCATCTGGGATGTCAATACAGGAAGACCAACAATATGGAAAAGGGGAGACTGGTGAGATGGGTTACAAGTTAAGGGAACCATATGCTCTTCCAGTGGACCTGGGTTTGATTTCCGGATCCACACATTGGCTCACAATTATCTGTAACTCCAGTCCTAGTGGGATATGACACCCTCTTCTCACCAGGCATGTATGTGGTGCACAGACATATGTGCAGGTAAAATGCCAATACACATAAAAATAAGTAAGGAAGGAAAGGGTATGAATGAAAATGCCATAACAAATCTCATTTTGCATGCTAACTTTTAAGCCTGGTAATGTACGTATATTGCTCAGTGTCTGAGTATTTGTATAGTTTCTGCTCTTTTCTTGTTATTGACTTCTATTTTTATTTCAAGTATATTTTATGAAACAAACTGTNTTTATTGTTTTGCATTCATTAAGACTTAATTTGCACAAAAATACCCATATGTGGTATATTTTAGAGGAGATTCCATGGGGTGCCAAGAAGAATGTATATGCCATACCTATTTAATAAACTATTCTGTATGGATCTGTTAAGTCCAATCTACATATGGTCTAGTCTAGCTCTGATGTTTCTTTGTTAACTTTAGTTCTTATGATGTGATGTTTTATGTGGATTGTCAGCAGAACCTATAATGAAGAAAAGGAGGCCTGTGAGGGATTGTCTAGATTAGGTTACTCTCTGGATGTGTCTGTCAGAGATATTTTGATTGGCTTAACTGATTTAGGAAGACACACTCTAAATGTTGGAGTCAGCATTTCATGGCTTGGGGTTCTGGGCTGAATGAAAAAGGAAAAGGAGACCTGAATAACAACATCCATCTCCCTCTGCTTCCTGGTTGTAGATGCACAATTACTAGCTGTCTAAAGCCCTTGTGGCCATGACTCCCTGCAGTGAAGGACTGTAACCTGGAATGGTGAGCCAATACAGACCCTTCATTTCTTTTGATGTTTTGTCAGGGTATTTTANTACAGAAACCAGACAAGTAACCAGCACAGATAATCTATCTGTTGTTCGAATCTTAGATGGTCTTATAATAAAAAACCCAGAGCCAGATATTGGGGTGAAAACTGAAAGATCAGAGAAGCAGAGCAAGCCACAGCCAACCTCACTTGCCAATTCCTCAGCTGATCCTGTTTTCTCAGACTGAAAGCCTCTGAGTCCTCATCAGAAAGGATCTCAGCTGAACTGCTTTAGTTCCTGTTTCCTCACGCCTTATATACTTTCTCTGCCCTGCCATCACTTACTGAGTTTAAAGGCACGTGTGCTTCCCAGTACTGGGATTAAAGGTGTGTGCCACCACTGCCTGGCTCTATTTCCAGTATGGCCTTGAACTCACAGAGATCCAATCAGATCTCTGCCTCCCAGGTGATAGGATTAAGGGTGTGTGCCACCACTGTCTGGCCTATATGTCTAATCTAGTGGCCTGCTCTGTCCTCTGATCCTCAAGCAAGCTTTATTGGGGTGTACAATATATCGCCACACCTATCTAATGATGAGAATGAGGAACTGAAATCAATGATTAGTGTTATAAAAGGACCTATATGACTTTTTCTACTAGTGTTTATTTATATGAAATTGAGAGCCCCAAGGTTTGTTATCTATCTGTTCATAATAGTTACACATCCTTGATAGATTAGTAAAAGTTCAGTTTACTAAAATTTAGCTACTGTCTTGACCTATTCTCACTAATTTTGATTTGAAGTCTACTTTATCATATACCAAAATAGCTATATCTGCTTGTTTTCTGTATCTACTAAGTTGGCAGCTACTCTTCTATCCTTTTGCTCCTTGTCTATAAGTGATTACACCAGTGANTTGTATTTCTTTTACTTATTTATTTATTTAAAATTTCTCCTTTTACATACCAACCCNAGTTCCCCCTTCCTCCTCTTCTCCTGCCCTCCCTACCTTCCCCATCCCACCTCCCATCTATTTCTTTGAGACAACAGGACAGTTGATTCTAGTTTCAGTTCTGTCAGCTACTCTTCATCTCTTTATTGGTGATTTGAAGTCATTTGTATTTAAAGTTATTATTAAGAGATGTTTGTTAGTTCTTGTGATTTTGTTGATTTTTTGCATTTTTTACATTACTGCTTGTTGTTGCTTTTTATCTTATCATTGGGGATTTACTGCTTTACTGTGTTGTACTTGATGGGTTTCTTCACGGTTCTTCCTTGTTCATGTACTCCTCCAATAAAATTTATTGTTTTGTGCTTTCATGATTAAAACTGTCACCATCCTCTCTNTATGTGTTTGTCTTGAATGTCCTTCTTATTTTGGAAGTAATAAAAGATATCTCTCACTTTAAGAACTTCAAAGGTGAAATCCTGTGCTTTTCTGGCTGTAAGGGGTTCCTGTGAGAGATTTTGTGTTACTGGGATGTTTCTGCCTTTGTATTTCAGTGTTTTGTTTTGTTTTCTGCTCTACAGCTCTTAATTTTCTCCTTGATTGTATTTTTGAAATCTTGAGCATGGTATGCTATGGAGAGGTTCTTCTCTGTTCATATCTATTTGGAATTCTAAATGCACCTTGTATTTGAATATTTATTTCTTTCTATAAACCTCAAGAAATGTCTGTTTTAATTTCATTGACTACATTCTTAATGCCTTTAGTCTTTAATCTCAGCTTCTTGTTTTAAAACTTAGATACTTTAGGTTTTGTTTATCCTTTTTTTTAAAAAAAAATATTTATGTATTTTACATCCTGGTTACATTTTCCCTCCACTCCTCTCAGTTCTTCCCTGTTCCCCTCTG
Source organism: Neotoma lepida (assembly GCA_001675575.1). Taxonomy (NCBI): domain Eukaryota; kingdom Metazoa; phylum Chordata; class Mammalia; order Rodentia; family Cricetidae; genus Neotoma; species Neotoma lepida. Next base: position 69,643 of record LZPO01066571.1, read on the forward strand.
TTCCTACTGCTCAATCTACTCCCCCTCTGTTTCTGTTCAGGAAAGGGCAGGTCTCCCATGAGTATCAACAAAACATGGCATATCAGGTTGCAATAAGACCAAGCACCTCCCCGTGTATTTAGGCTGAGCAAGGCAACCTAGTATGAGGAGAAGTTCCCCAAAAGCCAGTAAAAGAGTTGGAGACAGCCCCTGTTCCCATTGTTAGGAGTCTCACAAGAGGACCAAGCTATACATCTGTAACATATATGCAGAGTGTCTAGGTCAGTCCCATGCAGGCTCCCTGGTTGTCAGTTCAGTCTCTGTTAGCCCCTATGAGCCCAAGCAAGTTAGTTGATTCTGTGAGTATTCTTATTGTATTCTTGACCCTTCTGGCTCCTACAATCCTTCCTTTCCTTCTTCTACAGGATTCCCTGAGCTGTGCCTAAGGTTTGGCTGTTGGTCTGTGCATCTGTTTCCATCAGTTGCTGGATGAAGGCTCTCTGATGACAATTGGGCTAGGCACCAATCTGGTCACAGGAGATGGCCAGTTCAGGCTACATATCTGCTAATGCTAAGAGTTTTACCTGGGGTCATCCTTGTAGATTCCTGGGAGATTCCCTTGTGCAAGGTTTTTCCCTAACCCTGAAATGCCTCCCCTTTCTAGTAGTCTCTTTCAGTACTCTCTCCCTCCTCCCACAACCTGATTGCTCAGGGTCACATCTCCCACCTGCCCTCAGTCCACTCACAAAGTTTCTTCTATTTCTTCTTCCCAGAGAGATCTGGTTACTCCCCCCATTCCCTCCCCATGAACCCTCCTTTTTACTTAGTCTCTCTGGGTCTACAGATTTTAGCATTGTTATCTGTTAGGGAATATTACTTTAACTGGGCAGAGATGTGATACATTTGTTTATACTGCCTTTGTTAACAATATAAAGATGTGTTACATTTGTTTTTGTTGCATTTGTTCAGTTATGTAAAGATGTATTGCTGTTTCACTTTGCCTGCCTAAGGCACTTGATTGATCTAATAAAAAGCTGAATGGCCAATAGCTAGGTAGGAGAGGGATAGGCAGGGCTGGTGGGCAGAGAGAATAAGTAGGAGGAGAAATCTAGGCTCAAAATAATGTGAAGAAGAGAAGAGAACAAGGAGAAGTAGAGATATTCTTGGGGCCAAAAGCCAGGAAGCCACCAGCCAGACAGACACAGAGATGACAGGAAAGTAAAATATACAGAAAGTAATGTAAAAAGTCCTGAGGCAAAAGGTAGATAAGGAGAAACAGATTAAAATAAGAGCTAAGATAAGGCCAAACATTCACAACCAGTAAGAAGTCTCTGTGTCATGATTTGGGAGCTGGTCAGTGACCCAAAAGAAAAAGCCTGACATAGTTATCCTTTACTTTACAGCTAATATCCACTTATGAGTCAGCACACACCATGTTTGTCTTTCTCGGTCTGGGTTACCTCACTCAGGATGATTTTTTTCTAGTTCCATCCATTTGCCTGGAAGTCAGTGTAGCAGTCTCTCAGAAAATTGGGAATCAATCTACCTCAAGACCCAGCTCTACCACTTTGGGCATATACACCAAAAGATGCTCAATCATACCACAAGGGCACTTGTTCAACTATGTTCATAGCAGCTTTATTTGTAATAGCCAGAACCTGGAAACAGTCTAGATGTCCCTCAGTCGAGGAATGGATAAAGAAAATGTGGCACATTTGTACAATGGAGTATTACTCAGCTGTTATATCTTTTATTACATTTTATTTTTGAGTTCCTGAACGTTATTTTCATGCTTGATTTTTTATTTGTTTGTGTTTTTTGTTGTTGTTTCTCTTTTGATGTTTGAATGTAGTATTTCTTTAAACTTGTAATTTATCATGGGATTCTTTCCTCTGCTTGGTTGAGTTACTTTGTGATCTTCATCATTTTTATTTTGTTATTGTTGTTTAAAGTCACACTTTATTTGTTGCTTTCTTTTTCATGTTGCTATCTTTTTTGTTGAGATTATTGATCTTCTCATCCATGCTGCTCAACTTTTACTCACTGTGGGTGACTTTCCTCCAACAGTTCATGGATCTTCTTTCAGGCCATTTTTCATTTTTATCAGCAAACTTTTGAAAAGTACATCTGGGATTTCATCCACTTCAGTATGTTTGGGTTCAGTAGCCGAGGAGTCAATATTGTTTGAGAGAGTCATGTTAACTTGTATTTTCATGTTTCTTGTGTTTCCATGTTGTTATTTATTCATCTGTTGGCTTGCATGTCTCTCATTATTTTGTGTTCATTTAGAGGGGAATTTTTTCTAGCACAGCCTATTCTTGAAGGTTCCATATCCAGTACTATCCAGTGAGGAGAAAACAAACTGCTCTAATAAAAATATTAAACCATGTACAATATAGAAATACATTTAAAATTGATTAAAACTGTGTTTCACTTGGAAGGATCTAAAATCATGCAGGAGATGGGCCTCTGGGTATGCCTGTATAACAGGTGATTTTGATTTCATTAATTGATATATAGAGAGACATTTTTTGAAGCTCNAGAAAAATTTTATTATAGCTTAAAAGAAAAAAAAACTTGGGCTGCCAAGATGTGAATACTAACATCTGCCTAAAGGAAGATAATAGAGGTGGGGAAGAAAAGAGCCATGTTCTTTGATTTACTGGCATGAAGGTCCACCATGTGGTAGCAGGCATCCCTATGGTAGAGAGTTTACAGAGAAGCTTCAAAAAAGTCTGTAATCCCAACATATCAGAAAAAGCACACTTTGATTTTTGGCCAGCATCTGAAAGAAGACATAATTAAGGAAAAAGAAAATGTTGCAAAGTTAGGTCTCAGAAAGTTGGACAGACTCAAAGAAAGCTCATGGCTTCTAGGGTTATAGGAGTTGTGGAAATTCTGATTAGGAACAATTCAGTATTCTTTAAAAGAAGAGTTATTATTATCCTATCTCTCTAGCGTTGCTCAATGAGAACCCACCTTCTAGAGGGGTAGTCCCATAGCCAGGTCAATGACACTGTATTAGTTACTTTTGCTTGCTGTGATGAAATACGATGACTAAAAGTGACTTATAGAAGAAAGAGTTTATTTTGGCTTACAGTTCTAGAGAAAGAGTCCATAGCACCTGAGAAAGCATAGTCACAGATGGATGGGTTAGGAAGCTAAGAGATCACATCATTCAGAAACAATGAGAACTAACAGGAACTTGCTTTACAAGCAATACTGTAAACTCCCAAAGCTGATGCTCGGTCCCCAGTGATGTATTTCTTCTGGCAAGGCTATATGTTCTAAAAGTTCCAAAAACTCTCCAGAGAGTACCACCAACTGTTGAATTACCTGAGCCTGTAGGGGACAATTCTCATTTAGAAAAACCACACTGTCCAACTGGAAGTTTAGATTTCCAAGCAGGCCATAGATTCTATTCTCTTTACTGAAGGACCCTTTATATCCATTCTAACATTCCCCACTCTGAAGAGGTAACCTTAAAATCATTTAGGAACCAGATCAGTGATCAGATCCCCTAAACACTTCTTGCATCTCTGGCCTCCAAAGAGGAAAAGGGTGCCAAAAAGCCCAAGAAAATTTGTGGTCTTTAGCCAAGAAAGAAACTGCTTAATTTCTTCTTGGGTNTTCTTACACTAAACTGCTTGGTCGATTTCCACCCCTTGTTCACNATTCTCTCCCCTGAAGAGGTACCTCTAACTGTTATTATAGAACTGGGGTAATGACTAATCTGACTTCTTAAGATGAATGGGAGCATTAGGTATGGGAATTGTGGTACTCCTCTAGTGGGCTTATCTTAAAGATCCCAAAAGCACATGGGTAGATTAACTTGTATAGTAGCCAGGAGGAAGAAGGAGAGGAAGCCATTGACTGGTGCCCAGAAAGAGATGTGAAGGAGTCAAAGCAAGAATTATTAGCATTACAGGCCCTCACAGAGAATCAGGAGAAGCCAGAACAAAGGATGTTTTTTAATGTCTGAATCCAAGTCCACTAGAGTCTCTTGATAGGCTTACAAAAACATCTCTCCATTTGGATCCTTTTTTTCCACTTTGTGTTTTGGCCTCTTAGAATGGATTTGAGAGTTAAGAACCCAGGATCTGCTTTTAGGAAATTTGATAGTTGTTGAAGTGGCTAGAATCACAGTGTCAGGTCCTTCCAGATAGTTTCTGGAGTGTTAGAGAGAGAAGAAATTCAACCATCATTCAATTTTTAGGTTAAAACAATAATGGGCCCGTGTCTTTTGGCTGCAGGTAGGTGCTGCAGTATTGACTTGAGCCAAGATCCCAAGTCTTGTATCAGAGCAGTGTTTTCCTTATCAAGAAAACAACCATTAGTGAGAATTATTTGTCTAAATAATTTATCATATGGATTTGAGTCTAAAGTCTGGGGGTGGGATAGACCCTTGGACTGTTAAACATATCAATCATTTTAATCTGTAGTTATACATTCCCAGTGAGTGAGTGCTTAAGATCATGCATAGGACAAAATTAACCCTTCTTATTTTTCTTTCAAGGCCAGTTGGGAACTTGTCCATAGGGTCACTTGGATTATGAGGAACCTCTGGGTCCTCTANCCTCACTTTTTATCAGTTGTCCCATCTTCCAAAACTAAATAAAAAGTTTGACTGTGGCTTTGCCTGGAATCATTGAAGAAATGTTTTCCTCTGGGTTTATCCTCCTCTTTGTAGACTTGACACCAGGTAGAATTACCAGAGAGGCTCTCCATGATCACCTCAAACAAGAGAAGAGGGGACTTGCCAAAGTTGCAGGACATTTTGAGTGATATCCCACAGTTTCCTGGAAGATAGTTGACTTTGGAGGATAGGGAGGAAAGTATTGTCCCTCTATTTCCTTTGACCACCTTAGTATAGGCCTTCAAATATGGTTGTTGAGCACCCAGAGGTCAGTTACTCAGGTTTGGTAATGTTTTAACCATTTGGATAAATCTTGGGCAAAATAAATACTTTTAAATGAACCTTGATTAAACATTATTTTTTACTCTTAGCCAGTCTTTGTAAATATTACCAAGAGCAGATAAATAGCTCCATTGATAGAAGCAGTAGAGATTTGATAACAATGTAATGACCTTTGTCCTTAGAATTAGATTTAATATCATACGTCTATCATCTCTAAGTCTCACATTTTATGTATATATTATATAGCATACTCAGAGCTTTGTAACTTTCTTAGTCCTTCATGCTTTTCTTACCATTCTGGAAGAAACATTCAGCTATATTAATCTTTATACACAGATCCTTTTTTTGCTCAAAATATTTTTATTCTTATATCATTCTAATATATATTTTTCCTACTTCCTGGTTACCTTAATTTTATTTTTCATACCATGAGATACAGTAACAAAAATTTACCATCTGTCATGAAAATTTTCTCCCTGAGGGGGCTAAGCAATAGGAAGACTCATCTTAATTAAGGGATGTGCCAGTTCCTGGGGAGAGAATCTCAAAATATATATAAGGTAGAGAATGTGAGCTGAGTGCTAACTTGGATTTGTCTCATTTTCTTCCTGATTGTGGATGCAATGTGACCAGATGCTTCAAACTCCTGGTGCCTTTACTTTCCATCTATAATGGAATAAATTCATGAAATATGAGCTAAATAAGCTATTTCTCTCTTAACTGNTTTTATCCATGCATTTTATCACAACAGCAAAAGAAACCAAGACAGAAACTTACTAAGACATCAANATTGTCTATAAGAAAGAAAATATCAAAATTAGTGGAAAATGTGTTATTCAGTTACATATTATTTAAGATAAGTGTGGAAATAGTTAATGAATGACATCAATGAAGGTGAAGGTGTCAGTGAAAGGCCTCTGAGCTCTTTGTATGAACAGCATTGCGTCTCCACCAATAGGAACTTACCTTCCACCTCTGGGGCCAAACAAGGTCAATAGCAGTAGTCAGTAATGTTTTAGGAGTCTCTTAGACACAACTAAACAACAGTTCAAAAGGGTGCTTCTCATGTGAATTGTAGAGCGAATCTTAAATGGTCTTATTAATTGAAAACACCAGGCCAGGTATTGAGGTAAATTCTGAATGATCAGAGAGACAGAACAAGCCA
>LZPO01066572.1:10498-29409 GCA_001675575.1 Neotoma lepida
CCCCCCCCCCCCAAAAAAGATGTGAGTGTAACTTGGGTGTGTCAAAGAGCAAAGTTTCGCCAGCTCAGACAGGTGCACATGTAAATAAACGTGCTCCTGAGTCAGCATAGGGTGGAGCTTCGGAAGGTCACAAGCTGGGCCATCTTCAGTCCCTCTGGGAGAACACAGGCCAGTGCGACCTGCACTCCCTCGCCTCAGAACTTTCCAGCATGTGCAGACGGAACTCAGCTTCTTCACCCTCCTGGGGCACTAAGGCAAAAAGGCAATCCAATGCAGGTATCCCAGGGAGTCATTCAGTTACGTCCAATCAGACCATCTTCTGCACATGGCTTGGCTTGCGAAGTAAGCAAGTGATGGATAGATTTGTGCTATATTCCTGCTGTCTGTAATTTTGGTAAGACTCACTGCCCCAGTTACTCTAAGCCTCATCAGGAAATGAAGAGTGGGATGAAGAGGGGACTTGAGATGGGAGAGCTCGGTTACTTCAGCTAAATCACTAGATGTGATCATAGCATGAGTCACAGAGCCTGTCCAGTAACTCACAGGAGACTACACATGCANAAGGGTAATTCTAATACTATTTATTTATTTAGAGAGCGTTTGTGTGTGTGTGTGTCTCGGTCAAAGGACAACTCACGGGAATCAGCTTCTCTCTACCACATGGGTCCCAGGGGTCCCACTCAGATCATCACGCATGGTGACCATCTCTCAGGTTCCAGAAAGGGCTCTAAAGTTAAGAAGAAACCAGAATGGAAAATGCTAAAAGACTTCCTTATAAAAGGTATGATAAGACGCAAACCATAACTACAATGGGTCAACTACTTATTGGTAAGCTAACCTGACACTCTCCTCGGATTTTTATGGAAATTTGTATTTTGAGACTTGAACTTGAACCAAGCACACACCCTTTTCAGTCACACAGCAGTCCCAAACTCAGGAAGATTTACTTCCCTTATACTCTCTTCCACACCCACATACATTTGCACACTTAACACCTAAAACGGAAATGTGTTAGTGAAAGCAACAGCTCGTGCAATTTTCTTTCTTTCATTCATCCACCAGTTGGGAAGTATTTACTACACACTCTCTCTGAGCCATGGACCTAGATGTCAGTCAAACAGCTGCTCTGAAGCTGGAATCCTCCTGGGCAGCAATAAACAAATATGGCTGACTTCAGTAAGCTGGGGCCTTGGTAGTAAAAAGTGCTCATGAAGAGCACGAGAAAGAAGCAATCCAGGAGACTCCGGGGCAAAACCAACAACAGGTCTTGCTGACGGATGTGAAGTGTGAGAAAGGGAAGAGAGCGCAACCCGAGTCAGTGCCAGAAACTGGGAGGTGCTGCACTCAGATAACTGGAGCTTGGACAGCTGCTGAGGGTTGCTCTGGAAACCCATCGACAGCATCGTCCATCCACCCTCAGCACGGCACCTCCATCCTTCACAGGGAGGGTTAGAATATTAGGAACACTGATACATAAATGTTAAAAAGACCATTTCTGAGGCCCACCTTAAACCCACAATCCCTTCCCAGCTCTCTAGAGGAATGCCAGGAATCTCTGCTTCAGCCTCCACAAACTATAGATGGTCAAAATGCTACACAGCTGAGTCTGGCGGGCAGTGGGCCGAGGCTGCCAGGTTCAAATGAGCTCAATTTGTCACAGGCTTGTTATCTGAGCTTGGATGACTGCAAAAGGCATCTTAGGGCTAGGGTTTTTTAAATATCACTTTTTTTTTTAAATTTCATGTTTTTTTAAAAACCTTTCTCATATCCTTGAAGTGGGGATATATAAGAAAATGAAGCAAGGACACAGCCAGAGTACTTGAGCCTTAGCCTAATTGGGAGTTTTTAACAAAAACAGAAAATTCTCCTCTGGACTTATTCTGACCTGTCCTTCAATCTTTGTGCTTCTCAGAAAGGCTTAAGCACTTGTCTTCAGCCCTTCGCTTGCCTGCCTCCTCGGGAGAGGAGGTCCCATAGAGAACATCACAGGAGGGCACGGGGTTTCCTGCACCTGTCCTGCAGCGGCCTGGCAGACTCATGCCTTTAACAACACAGTACAGCTACCTTAAGAACAGGAACCAATGTTCTCACTGCAGAGTACACTTTCTTCCCCAAATTTCCTCACCTCCCAGAATGACAAATGACACAGGAACACCACGTCCTGCTTTGTAACAGCAGTGGTCAGTCTTCCTTTCCTGTCTCAGTGGTCATTTTGTATGTATCTACAGGGTGTGTGACAAACTGATCAGACTTTGTTGTGGCAGCTTACAGCAGCTGTCAGGACACTAACAGGATCCCTTCCTCTCACCCTTTGGACAAGGGACAGGACCCACCAAGGAATCTCTGCACACAGGTGTCTTCACAGGTATGGGAGCCTCTACTCACAGATTGTCTTGGCAACCTGGAGGTAGCCATGGGTTTGAGGCTTTGGGGCCTGGAGGGCTCGGTTGGGTGCACAGCCTGCTAGAGTTCCTCCAAGAATGTACCTCCAGTGCTCAGGACATTTATGTAACCCCCCTGAAGGAGGGAGGAACTCTGGCTCTTCCAGGATGAATGACTTTCAAACAGAAAGAACAGGCCCCCTCCATGGGGCAGAATACACAAGGTATCTGCAGTCCAGCTGCCTTCCCTTCTAGTTCCTATTGCCAACTGAGATCACATTAAGGTTCTTACAGAAGAGTCTCAGCAGGTTCGAGAGCACCCAAACCCCTTAGTCAGTCTCACTGCCTGACCCTCACAAAGCAGGCAGTCTCTGGGCTCTATCAGCAGAAGCTTCTCTGGCAACACCTTAGCTCACTCCCATCCCCGGCTCCATTTCCACCACTGTATCCATCTTTCAAGAAGGTTCCCACACTCTCCAGTTCCCTTGCCTCAGACTCAGGTCCCCAAGACCTACTTCAAGCATCCCTTCCTTCAGTAAGACTTCCCTGACTGCAGCCACAAGTAGATGTAGCCCCTCCATGGAATCCTTGACCCTGCTGCAATGTCTGCCTCTTACTCAGCGAGACACTACTCATTTCCAGCCTTCAAAACAAGAAGACTAACACTATCTCCCTCCAGTCAGTTCTGAGCATCAACCAAGACAATGCAATCTAAAGCAAAGTCCCTTCTTAGGGAAGCAGCAGACACAATGCATCTCAAGAAAACTTCTCCCATAGTCCCCTCACAGAAGAGCATGTAGGTGCTTGGGTAATTTCTTGGTGTGACAACAAACTACTGGAAAATACAAGTCACCTCAGAGAAAGGATGCTCATACATACCCTGTCTTGCTGGCTCTATGAGCTAGGAAAGCAGAGTAAAGCAAATTATACAAGGCCAGAACCTGAGTATGCCTGATACAGACATAATTTGCAAAGAATCTAGAATTCTGAATTTAAAAAACAAGTCTGTAGGTAGCCAAGCATGTTGCTGCACACCAACATCCCAGAACTCAGGAGACAAAGGTGGATCTCTGTCGACATACAAGTTCCAAGCAAGCCAGGGCTACAGAATGAGACCCTATCTCAAAAACAAATAGATGACAGATAGGTTGGTAGGGAGGGAGGGAGGGAGGGAGGGAGAGAGAGAGGAAGAGAGAGAGAGAGAGACAGACAGACATAGATAATCTATAGGACTGGAACAATGGCTCAGTCAGGAAAGTACTTGCCTTGCAAGCATTAGGATGCAAGGTTGATTCCCAGAACCTGTTTAAAAAAACAAAACAGAGAGGCTGTCCTCTAGGGCTTCCTGGCCACCAGTCTAGACTATTTCACTTGCAAACATGTGCTCCTGCGTGCAGGGATGTGCACGCGTCCTAACGGGCCTTTAACAAAATCCCAATTCCCTAGCTCAGCAAACTGAATGCTACACGCTTAAAGGGGAAGCTAAAATTTATTGGGAATGGTGTTTTCTATTCAGAAAACAAGGTTCAGACAGTGTCTTCCCTCCAACTACCCAACGGCACTGCAGGGGAGCTCAAGTCCATCCACCACCAGAAGCCTCGGACTCTCTACTCCGGAGCTGGTTCCTGCCAGGTCCCAGGGACCTTCATGTCCCTAGTGACCTAGAGTAAGCCCCACAGTTGCCAGATAAACCTCCGGGATGCCAGTGCTTCCTTTCACATAAATAATAGCAATTATGTGCTTCCCTGCTTCACACAGCTCACAAGGTTCCTTTTTTTTTTTTTAAATGCTTAGGCTTGCACACACATGAACACACTTAAATATTTAAAATAAAATTTAAGTTTTTTTTCTCTAAGACTTAAAAACTTCTAATTAGATATTCTCCCTCTGAATATGCTTTTCTTAAACATTCTGTCATTTAAGATGTCAACAGTTGGCTGCACTCGGCAGCTGATAAATACCACAGTTCATACCCCTGCTGGTTATGCCACTACCTCAGTTCCCAGCGGCCATTTCCATTTCAGGCCCTTCTGGGCTCCTAAACAGCCATGCCCAACCTTTGACATTGTGACACATGGTCATCTACCAAATTCTCACTGTGAGAACCACAACTGAGTTATAAAAGAAAAGAAATCTCATCATGTTTTAAGTTAGTTTACAGTTTTGTGCTGGGCCATATCCACAGCACCCACGGGTGCAGGCAGCGGCACACCAATTGGCTTTTCAATAACTACGGGCTCTTCTTGGGCCAGGAAAACACAGCCCCCAACAAAAAGCCACTCAGAAACACATGTGTACCACAAAATCCCTTTGAGAAAACCTTTGATTCATGCCCATAAATCTCTTTAGATAGAAAGAAATCACTCAGGAACTATTGGAGACTGTTAGAAGGATCTGAAAGTTCTAGAACCTTCAAAAAAAGGTCCATGCCTTTGCATTTACAGAAACCGCTCGCTGCTCATGTGACTCCATCAGGGAGAAGGGAATCAGGGCAAAAAGACTTTTTAATGAGTCCTTTTTGTTTTCACTTTTCTGTTTTCCATCCTTGTTGTTCTTTCTCCGCCCATCTTCCACCCCACTTCCGATGTTTTAAATCCTCTAAAAATCAGTAACGACAGCCACTACTTTCTTTAAGAACTAACGTAGGTGCTGAGAACGTCACATAGAGTCACATCAAATCCTGGCAGTACATCTAGGAGAGATCAGAGGCTTGGGGGAGAAATAAGTTGCCTCAATATAGCCAAGATTCAAATTTGCCATCAATGCTCTTCAACTAATTCTCACTTAATGCTCTGTTAAACACAAACTGGTTTTCTTTCCTCCTGAAGTATTTCTCCAAACATCCTGCAAAAAAGAAAAAAAAAAAAAATCACGGCAGCACCCAGAAGGTCGGTCCTCTTTGTTAGGTTGGTATGTTTTGTCAAAACATGGATGGAAAAACCGAAAAGGTGAAACACGATGGAGAAGGCTGTCACCTCTGACCCTTGCCTCCTGGCAGAGGTCAGTGAGCAGGNCCTGGGACAAGGGGCCAGTTTCCGAGTCCCTCAGTGTGGATGAAGTGCTGTCCCTTCTGGGCATTTCCCACCTCCCTCCAGCTCCAGTCAGCGAGTCATGCAATGAGGATAAGGCTCAAGGAGGTGAAGGCCACAGCTGCAGGGACCAGAACCAGAAACAATAGCAGACACAGGTGTCTACCGTGTCCTCCCCATGGGCTCTTCAGCCTGTTTGCCAAAGCCTGCACAACTCACCACAGTCAAAGCCATTTGGCTTAGCCCTCCACCCTGTATCGCCTATGAAGCCTCCAAATGGCTCACCTTCCCTGAACTTGCAAACTGAAATATTTCATTACACTTGAGAGGAGAGCTGGCACCAGAGGCCCAGTTCCTTCCCCTCTCCATGAGGCTTAATTTTTAGAACACATTATTAATGGTCAAGAGACTCCAAGAAGAACTCTCTTGCCAAGATTTGCTTGGCAAAGGGAATTTATCTCCTTAAACACAAGGAGGAAAAATCAGTTCCAGTCTCTTCTAGCTCAACTTTTCACCTGTTCACTTAGGAGAAATATTGTAACTCTATTTTTTGTTTTGGAAAATTTCTCACTCTATAATCCAGGCTGGCCTTCAGCCTCAGCTTCAGCCTCCCCCGTGCTGGGATTACCGTATGTGAGTGACCATGTCCAGCTAGACAATTCTCCATTTTTTCAAACGAAACCTCAAACACCTGGTTTTCCAATGCACTTACCTTGATCATTAGAGCCGACGTGGTCCTCCACTCCTACCACATACCTCCCCCCTCCACTCAGGGGGGGCACATGACCAGACACTCGGTAATTTGGAAGGACTTCTCCTTCCAAAGGAGGGACAGGAACATCCGGCCCTGAAGGCTCTGGCCCTGCATCCGGGTAGGGCTGGGTGCTTCTGTTCCCAAGGTCTTCCTCGCCTGGAGTCAGGAAGGCTGCATCTGCCTCCAGAGGAGCCAGGGTTCTGGTACCTACATGATCCAAAGGATTCACTGGGTCCTTGAAATCCAGGACCTCTACCTCTCCCACAGATGCCCCCTGTTTGGTTTGAGGGTCCAAGGAAGCTGATTCTGTTTCCCGATAGGATGGCCAGTCACCACGGTGTGGCAAAGGAGAAGCCCGAACAGGATCTGGAGACAAGGTCCCACTTTCCATGGGGCCTGGATCAGCCTTTGAACTGAATGATACATCAATTCTGCTGTGGCCTTCCAAGGCCTCCCCTGGTTCAACAGGTGGNTATTCAACATCCTCTTCATTCTCATCGTAATAATCGAAATTGTCCTCAGAATAGCTCTCCAGGGCTGCAGCATGGCTGAGGGAGGGCTCCAGAGCAGCTGAAGAGCGGGCTGTGGAAGGGTCGCCTCCAACTGTCGCTGGCCTGACACTGTCCAGGGGAACCCTGCTGCCGATATGAAAAGCCCACGCTCCAGGAATCCCCAGGTTGCTTAATCTAAGAGCAAAGGAAAGAGCTGGTTGTTACAGGTCCACTCATCCTCCTTCACAACTCATTTTGAAACCAAGACTATAAAGATAGAAGTCGGATTTTCCCTGATGTATGTCTAACAGAAGCAAACCTTCTAGGTAAGTAACTAAAATATCATACTGGAATTTTGATGTCAGCTGCCTTTTGTTTGGCATCATGTGTGCAGCACCGAACCATCTATAACTATTATAACTAAACCGTTATAACTAAACGTTATGAGTCTGCTCTACAACCCAAAACCAAATGTTTCATCTAAAATCTGGCTATCTGCAAACAGAAAAAGCAAGGATATTTTATGCTTTCTGTACTTGAAGGAAAACTTAAACCATACTTAAAACCACTTAAGTTTAAACCTCTTTAATGACTTAAACAATATCAATTCCTATACACTTTGGTCTGGCCCAGCTTGCACCAAGGGCTTAACACTGTACTCTGCAAGTCTTCACTGTATTCTGCAAGGTAGGGGTGGGTAGCTATGCCTAATTTTACTGAGAAAAAAAGTAGCTTTAGACAGGTTAACTAATCTTAAAACCATACATCTAATAGCTGGCAGAGCCAGAGCATGAATTCAGTGCTAACTACAAAGCCTGTGTTCCAAACATCTACATTAAATTACACTGGAAAACCAATACATGATGGACAAGAAGTTAGACACTGCACTGTTAAGTTACTCACAAGGACTAATCCATTACGACAGAGGCTGATACATGAGTATTTTTTAAAAGTCCAAGTCTAATGTTCAACACAGGTGAAATATGAATGTATTAATCAAAATGAGTCACAGTATCTGGAAACAGATACTCATTTTCTCCAGTAGAGAGGACCATGAAACCCTCTCAGATCCCAAGAATCATTTCTCTTTTTTCAGGGGAGTTTCACCAGATAGCCCGGTCTGGGCTCAAACTTGGGATCTTCTGCTGGGATTATGAGCACACAGCGTCCTTGCCAGCTCATGGGGACATGGTGAAGAGGACAGCTACGTGTGAGACTTCTAACCCTAAGAGAAAGCTGGAGTTAGTAAGGCTCTGGGAAGCTTGAACTAGCCAATTACATCAGTCCAGTGTTTGCACAAAATACTATGTGCAAATTCTCCCATGCTACAAATGTCATCAAAAGTGAATAATGGAGTAAAAATGAATGGCTAATAAGAAAATTAAAAATTCACTGAATGGTACAAGAGATCTTTTTTCTTTTGTGCAGGTATTCATCATCCTAGTCTAGATTTCAACAGCAGTAATATTTGGTACAGTCTGAGGTTCTCTTTATTTCTCTGTCTTCTCATCCCATGCCCAAGCACACACATGCTATCATTGCTGTACTGGTTGTTTACTGCCAACTTGATGCAAACCTAGACATATCTGGGAAGAAGGAACTTCGATTAAGGAATCCCCTCAATCACACTGGCCTGTAGGGAAGTCTGTGGGACATTTTCTTGGTTAATGACTGATGGGGGTAATCACTGTGAGTGGTACCACCCTAGGGTACCATCTTGGGATGTATAAGAAAGCAGGCTGAACAAGACATGGGAACCAAGCCAATAGTGACATTTCTCCATAGCTTCTGCTTCAGCTCCTGCCTCCGTGCAGGTTCCTGTCCTGCCTGAGTTCCTGCCTTGGCTTCCCTCAATGCACTGTGACCCAGGATATATAAGCCAAATAAACCCATTCCTTCCCAGGTTGCTTTTGATCAGGGTTTTAGCACAACAACAGAAAGCAGACTGCAGCACCTGCTACAGTTCACTTAGATACACAAAGTAAACTGCCATCCTTTCTGAGATTTTCTATATTCACTTGCTATGGTTTCTCTTTATTTTTTTTGAGACATGGTCTCATGTAGCTCAGGCTGGCTTCCAAATCACCATGTAGCAGAGGATGACCTTGAGCTTCTCTTCCTTCTGGCTCCACTTCCCAAATACTGGGATAACAGGTGTGAGCCACTGTGCCAGTTTATGTGGTACTGAGATCAAATCAGGGCTTTATGTCCACAAGGCAAGCATTCTACCAGCAGAGCATCTCTCCTGCCCTCACTTGGTATGCTTCTAGAAATTCATGTTGTAAATAAACAACACTAAAGAAGACAAAAATCCAGGCTGGTAAAACGGCTCAACAGGGAAGCCTGCTTAACAACAAGAACTGAGAGCTATATCCAGATTCCAGATCGTCNAAGGACAGCAACAACTCCCACAAACTGCTCTCCGACCTAGACACTCCCCCAGACAGTACCCCCCACGTCCCAAACACACAGTAAGTGTAATTTTAAAAACTGAAAACCATCAGGTAAGAGGAAACCCTAGGAGCCTGAGCTCATCCCCACAGCAGAGCTTCTGCAGCTGGGAAGCCTCTTGAATTTGGAAATGGACAGCTATAAAAGCATCAAAGAGTAGGAAAATACAAATTATGAAAGAGTAAAGCCAAATAAATGCCTTCTAATGAGACATAAATCAATATCCTGCTGTTTGCCCTAGTGCCTGATGGGAAACTAACCAATTAGTTTATCCTACACTCTGAGGTCATTTGGAATAGTTCCTGATAGAATTTGTCTCCTAGAAAGAAAAACTGGATTGTAAAATGGGATGGCCGTGCCTTCCTGCCTGAGTTCTTGTGAAGAACATGGGAGAAAACCCACATTAAAGGGCCAGCGCAAGCCTGTGGGTAACAATAACTACTCTCTTGCCTTCCTGAAAGTGCATATTTAGATATTCAAAGGAGCACTGCAAACATGAAGAATGTGTGACCTTCATTGAGGAGATTCCAATACTAGGAAAATGATCTCCTCTTTGGAGATACACATCCGTCTCCAGAGAGAACCAGGAGCATGCTTGTGAGCTTCCTTTAGTTCACAAATGTTGTCCTCCCAATGTTGGGCATATATGACACAATGTTTAAACCCATACAATGTTAATATTGACAGAATCTAGAGGAAAGAGGCCTAGAAGACAGTGTCAAGCATAAAAATGCTGAAAAGGAGGCAAACCCCATTCTGGAAGGGCAGGTAGCATGGCTGTCATTCAAAGAAGTAATAGGCAATTCTCACATTGATTTCATGTTATTCTGTTGTTTGTATTTTGTTTCATTTTATTAAGCATGGAGTTCACCAAATCTATTAGTCATTCTGGTGGCATCTCACTCTGTCTGCTCTTGTCTGGGCAATTCTGATTATTTCTGGAAAGCATCAAAGAAAGAAATGAAAGAAGATGAGCAGTGGGTCGATGGCAGTGTGTGTGTCCCTGTGTGTAACACACCTGAGGGCCTTTATGGCTCTGGTAGGGAAACACAACTGCTTCTTCTCACAGGCTCTTTGCACACACAGACACATGTGCACACATGCATTCATGCACACACATGCACTCGCTTCCTGTGGCCATGTAGATAGATGCCAACTCTCTTCCTAGGATTCTGTGATTCCTGGCCCTCCTTGTTGTTGGTGTGCAGGGCCTGTGCCTTAAAATTGTAGTTGTTTCAAGTGCTCAGCCCTCCTTCCAAGGGCTCTACATATAACCCTGAGAGTGAGAGTCTTTAAGTTCCTGGGTAGGAGACGGGAAGAGAGGACAGAAGGCAAGAAGCTAAATTTGTTCTAGAGTCTAGACTACACAGCAGGTGAGGAGACCTGCAGATGCCCCGCATGGATCACAGAACAGGAAAGGACACTGAGGCTCTGTACAAAATATACCCCATGTTTTAGTGCTTCAGATCTGTGCCTGACTATGGCTTGGCCATTTAACTCTGACAGAGATAGGCACCTTACTTAATTTCCGTGAGGTGATTAAAAAATTGAGAAGATAGCTATACTTACCGCCTAATGAGTTTTAATTAAGATAACACCTGCAAATGTTTTGCCACAATGCTTAGCAGATAAGTGACCAATATATTTCTGGTGACCATATGCCCACCCTCTAGCTGCTAAGCACAAGAGATGCATGCACAAGGGTAAGGTTTTCCTATAACCAACTCAGTGTGACTGATGAGCAGCTAAGGGAGACCATGAAATAACTAATGTGGGCTACACCAGTAGTCCGTAAAGCAAAGACAAAAGAGCTCACCTGGGGTCAATAAACCTCATACGAGCACCAAGTGGACAGACAAATGCAGAATGGCCTATTGCCACACTAGCNGAGTAAGCCACTGGGGAGACTAAGAAGCAGATTTGTTTCTGGCAATGCTGTGGGCAAACCTATCAACACAATTTCAGGTGATGAAGCCAGAGGAGAAATCCTGAGACTTCTAAAAGCCTCATCCATTCTCCCCCCAAATTATATTACTTGTGATTTAATCTTCCAGAATACCTGTGTGAAAGACTAAATCAGATGCCTCCTCCTGAGTAATAATTAACCTGAAAAGCCTCCATTGAGACAGTTATTACTGGATATTTTTGTGTGGCTCCAAGAATAATGTTTTTCCTAGCAAACCCCAGTGGTTCTGCAAACACACACATAATCACTGCTGGTTCTGGTTCCTATGTCTAACAGCACAGGGAAAATAAAGGATCTTTTATATCTTGGATAGCCTGAAGCTCCAAGGTCGAACATAGCTCCTGGTTTGGACCCAATGACTTTCTTAGAAGCCACCAAGCTTATTATTCAATGGTCTCTAGTCACTTGAGAATGTCCCTCCTTAATGTCTTTCCAATGGAACAGCACAGGCACACACTCCACGTAACTTACTGGTAGAGATTTTTCACAGACTGCTCAGTGTTAGTCAGGCTGAAATACGGCACTTCTCTCTTCAGGCCGTCCGCCTCCCCTCGGCAGAAACCCACTCTAGCGGGAAGCTGCAACTGGACATTGTAGGACTCTTTGGGGCGGGTTCCNAAGAACTGAAGGCCGTTGGCAGGGTANAGAAAGAGGGCGTAGGTATCAGATCCATCGGATGCCAGAACTGCCTGGAAAGTGTTCAGCTGTAGACAAACAAGAATTGCAAACACCCTTAAACAAACAAATAAACAAAAGAAACAGAGAAGAGAGGCAAGGTGCCAGAGTACAAAATCCTTTTTAGGATTTCCCCACATTGGTTTTAATAAAATAAAAACCCAGTGCAGGCCGGGCAATGGTGGTACGTGCCTTTAATCCAGCACTCGGGAGACAGAGGCAGAGGGATCTCTATGAGTTCAAGTCCAGCCTGGTCTACAGAGTGAGTTCCAGGACAGCATAGGAAACGCAGAGAAATTGTCTCGAAAAAACAAAAACCAAACCAACCAACCAACCAAAGGAGCTCAGTGCCAGGTGTAGGGTACCTCCCACACAAGTTGTTGGTCAAGGGTGTCACAGAAACGCCCATACCAATGCTGGCTCTTGTCACGGCTCAGGGTTACCCACCAGAACGTGATGATAGGAAGATCCTATAGCTGATGACACATGTAAGTCAAAAGACTTGGAGAAATGAACCCAGTACTAACCAGAAAGCTTCCACCCCGGCTAGCACAGGCTGCTGAGAGAGAAAAGATGTCAACAGTCTCACCCTGTCGAGACTGCTGAGAGATCTACAAAACAAAAGCTCTGGCAAGATGTACTGGCCAGGCTGCAGTGGTGCAGTGGTGCACGCCTTTAATCCCAGCACTCGGGAGGCAGAGTCTGGTGGATCTCTGAGAGTNTGAGGCCAGCCTGGTCTATAGAATGAGTTCCAGGACAACCAAGGCTGTTACACAATGAGACCCTGTCTAGGGGGGAAAAAAAGATATACACATGGGTGCAGTACATGTCGTGAATGTTGTGAGGACAATCAACCTCTTTCTGGGTGGATTTAAGGCCTGCTGACAAGAGGAAACTTCTGCCTAGCGTTGTAAATCTGGCCAAGAACTCANGGCTGGGGAGGCTCAAAAGCCCTAGNGGTGAACCTATGGCTATCATCTTGTTAAATGGATAGAACATCAAACTGCCTTCTAAATACCTACACCTTTAAAGCTGCAGATCAGTGCAGCTCTCCGTCCTCATCAAGGGAGCATCTTGTTTGGTGGATGATAGTTCGTGTATAGAATCATAACTAGTCAAAGTACAGAGAACACGCCATCTGTGGAGTGCTCAGCCATCTACATCAGGCGGTCCCACCTACAACATCTATTTCCCTGGAGGCTCAGAGAACGTCACAGAAAGAGGCGGAAGGCATTTAAGAGCCAGAGGTCAGAGGGAATGTCACAACAATGTCTTGTGGACATGACAGGACTGTTGCCCTCATGAACGCAAAGCAGGTGTGGTGACCCGAACAAGATCGACCCACTCAACATTCCAGCAAAGATGCTGGAGGGCACAGAAGCCCCCACCTGTAGCTGAGCAGTTATTGACAGGTGATGACGGCTGGAGGAGGAAGAGTAGGTTCTTTAGAGGTGTGGTCCCTGGTGGGTGGACCATGCTCCAGTGAGTGAGTCATCACGCATGCCCGTATGGGTTGCACTAATTGTACTCAGTGGGTTACTAAAACAAATGAAGACACAAAGTTGTAAGTGGACAGGAGTAAAGAAAGAGGGGGGAGTGAATATATTGAAATATATTGTATGAATATATGAAATTCTCAGTAAGTAACTTGAAAATAGTATATTTAAAATTTTTAAAGGTTGTTAAGTTTCTCCAGTCCCAATCTTTTGAGAGGCTGAACAGGAGCAAAATTAACTTGTTCATTCCCATACCCCAAGTCTTAGTTTGTAATCTGTGTCTCAGCATCTCTCATTTGGACGGACCACCCATCCATCCATCCATCCATTCGATGCCCACTGCTGGCAAGCCTCAGTCAGGAACTAGCTAATCAAAAGGCCTCCTTACTGTTCTCACAGCCAAATTCTCTATCTTGTCACACTGCATATGAGGAAAGAGACCCAGGGACTTGCAAATGTGCTTAAGGTTGGGCAATGAGAAGTAGTGGCAGCCAGCCATGCCAGAGCTCATGCCCTGCAAGTCAGCCATCTGAACGCCACTAAGACATTCAAGGGCCTGTGCTCTGNCCCAAACTCCCCTCTCAGGCTCAGCTTCACTACACTGTCAACACAGGGTTTAATAGTTCCCATTCCTACTATGTGTTTTGATGCTGTGTCCTACTTCCCTGCACCTAGCAAACCCCTATCCTTCAAGCACTAGTTCCCTGAGGTGCTCAGTAGTGTGGTTCCCTATGGAACCCCTCCTATTCTCCAGCATCCCTTTTGTTGGCTTCTGGTAGGCATTCAACTCATGTTGCCTGATTTAGTTTTAAATTCCATTCACTAACCCGTTTGAATATTAATTCAACAGGGTCAAGTACCTGCGGAGCCAAAACAATGTTTGATGCTGCAGGCTCAAGGAAGGGGCCAGGGTCAGTGACTACGCCCCAAGAGCCCGAGTTTTTAGGAGAGGGAAACAGCCATGATGGAATTTTCGGGGAGTTACTGGGGACAGGGATGGCGGCAGAGGCCACAGAGAAAAAGGGTGTTCAGGACATCAGCGTGGGGGTGGGGTGGCATCACAGTGGCAGCCAGTGAATGTAGATAAACACTGCAGGAACTGAAAACAGTCAGAGGAGAGATGAGCTGAATTAACACTCGGGTGACTCTCCTTGGTATTTCATTTATCAGTTACAACAGGACCTTCCTACCTTTAGCACCTTCTTCCACCAAAGAATTAGTTAAGAGATACTCGACTGTGTTAGACCCTACAGTCTGTTTCTCTCATTGGTCATATTTGTTTTACACTTTAATAGAGAAACTAGGAAGGGATTTTTTTTTAAGACGTGCTTTATAAAGATGAATGACAGAAAAATCATTTATTGGTGCCGTTCCTCCCCAATTTGCTAAACAAGACAAAACTGGGCACAGGGCACAACCTCAAATTTGAATACAAGGAAGGAATGTGTCCTTGTGGTTTTTCTGTCTTGTTCTAGAACTTCTCAAATGTTAATTTTACCTTTCTAACATCTAACGCTATTGATTAGACTGAAGTTGGGCTGGTTGGACAAAGAAATGTGGACATTAATATGGTTTTCAAGAAACACCGAATCTACGCACTCTGCTGTGCTCCCTGGAAGTCTGCTTGTCTTCCCTGTTTTGTTTTGAAAAGGTTCATTCATTCAGTTCCCATCCACTACACTGACAGTTGTAGCTGTCGGTTATCTCATCAGCAAAGCTGGACTCTTCCTCAAAAGGTCAGAATCTCTCAAAATTTCCATCTCAGGTAACACACGGGCCAGTCACTGTGAGAGTTTTATTTCAGTCACTGCAAAGTTCAACTAGGGAGATAAAAGACGCAGAGCTGAGAACCTCATCTTTAAATAACCAACTGTGGAGGCTCCTGGCTTGGCGGCCACAGTCAACATCGAGAGATAAGGGGGAACCCGGGGTCTAAATTTAGAGAAATTCTATAAGATAAGGGCTGTCTACATTTGGAGAACTTAAGGGGGAGGGGGAGAAGCCTGGGGAGAAGTAAGGAGGGCTGTGATAGGAGGGGAGAGTCTGGCTTTTAAACTAAGGAATCTGCATCTCTAGTGCTTTGTTTACTCATGTCAACTAAAATGCCTCAGTGTCTTCTCTATGTCACCTTCTGACAAGCACACAAGTATTTAATTTCCTTGTCTCCACTAAAATAGGCAAATACCAGAGGGGAAAAAAAACCAAAAACTTCCTTTTAATATAATTTATGATCCCAGAGTACACTCCAAAAGAGTTGAGTTGCTTGAAAACTAGCCCCACATGAACAGAGCCCTTGTCAAGCTACAGACTNCCACACAGAATCGGTAAGAGGCCACTTCACGGGTCCTGAAGGGCTCCTCCTCACAGACACCCTCTGACTGGTTTCCAAAGGCAAAGGCCCTCATATTCCCAAAGACAAGCTTTCTAAGAGCCCTGAAGGGCTCTAAGGCTCTGAAGGAAAACCCTCAGATGGACTGCCAAAGGCTACACAAGGGTCACTGGCTCTCAACTTCCCTGGAATCCCAGAGAGGAGAGGGGCTCTCCACAGGGTGAGGAGCAGTACAGAGAGGGGCAGGCCAGAGCNGCCTAGCTGTAGTGCTTCCAGTTTCCTGTTGAGACAGAAACCATGCAGGAGCCTGCATGTCCTTTCCAGATACAGAATATGGCTTTTCAGTGTCACTGGGACACTGAAATAAAATATGCCATTTGGCAAGTACAAAACATCGCCAGCACAATGCCATCTTTCCCACAAGGGATCTGCCTATCCAACCTTACCAAAATGATAATGAAATTAGAAATGAGGTGATCCCTTCATGGGGACAAAGTTCACTGTCCTATCTTCCTAAGGACACATGTTCTCTGAGTTGTAAGACCAATGAATTCTGGCCTCCCATGCTTGAGGTGAACACCAACCTCCACTCAGTGAGTTCTTCTTCGCCGATTCCTGTGGAACACTGGCATTTGAAGGGTGTTCCCTATTCACCTCTGTACTGCAGAGTTAAGAAAAAATGCCCAAGACTTGCATGTTCCCGACAGTGTGTCTTCCCTCATAGGCAGGCTTCAAGGAGACATTAGCAGCTTTTTAACCCATTTTCAAAATATCTAGCTATTCTCTTTGTCTTCACAGACTTGTGGTAAACTACACACACACACACACACACACACACTTTTTCTGGACTGGAGCTCCAGAAGTTGAAAAGCCAAATCCAGGCAAATCCAAAGTTCTTGATCAATGACTGTCATTTCTGCATCCACTTAACATGCACCATCCCCATGTTAAGGCCTCTACTGGCCAACTGTGATGGGTACTATTGATTGTCAATCTAACCATATGTAGAATCGTCAAGGAAACAGCTACTGGGCANGTCTCTGAGAAACCATCTTGGTTAATTACAATGGGAAGACCCACCTAAATATAGACAGCACCTTTTCCCTGAGCTGGATCCCAAACTGCATACAAAGGAGAAAGCTCAGAACCAGCATTCACCTTTCTCTGCTTCCTGGCTACAGATACAAAGTGACCACAGCAAGCTCCGGCCTCCTTGACTCCAATTACATAGCCAGCTGCTTTTCCAGGTACCACAGTAAGAGGAGAGTGACTAGAACAGCATCCTTCCATTCATCTCCAAGTCACTGTGCTGTACCCCANCATCCTGCCATTCTCTTCGCAAGCATCAGCACCCCCCATCCTTCTCCCAGGACACAGCCTGGATCAGCACAAGCTCTCCTGCCACCTTATTCTCAATTCCCATTCTTGTGGTCCTTTCAACCCAAACGAAACTCCTAGTCAACAAAAACATTTCACATACTGCATAACTCAGTTCTTGGTAACACCCTCCCCTAAATGAGAACACAATAACCCTCCCTTGAAAACAAAACCACACAGAACAACAAAAGAGTACACATCAGTACTCAGCTCTTACAACCATAACTTCTTTGCTCTAGAAAGTGACAGTTCAAGAAGTCTCAGATTAACTAGATGGACAAACACTTTCTTATTTGTTCACATATTTTATGCAGTTACACCATGACATTCCTGCTTGCCAGGTAGAACATCTGTCACACCCAATGTGAACATCCATGCAGAGAACGAGTATTACCAGAATCACTTTACACTGTGAAGATGTCATTCCTCTGATGTCAAGTTTCCAGTAACTATAATATTAAGATTACTACACCAGATGTAAGAAAACTATGTAGAAATCACAGAATCCTCCAGGCAAAGGAGATTAATATGTGCCAAAATCTACCTAAAAAAACAAAAACCAAACTAGCAAACTAAGAGCTCAATCCCAGGGCTTTCAAGCACCCACAACAGCCTTCCACAGGAGTAATTGAAAACACATCCCGTGCACACAGCCCTCATCGAACAAAACAAATCCCAAAGCCCAAACAGCCCATGGCAATATCTGAAGAATGACCTGGACAGAAAAGTTGAAAAAACAGAAGAGCTACAGAATTTTTCCCATCCCACTCCCCAACAAAAAAGAAAAGATAAGAAAAACAGACAAGGCAAAAAACAATAATTCAGAAAACCCTCCAAGTAAAGAGTCCTTACAGAGGGCCAGAAGGTGGCTCAGCAAGTTAAGCCCTTGCCTAGAAATCTGAGTTCAATTCCAGGAACCCACATGGAAGAGAAGAACTGGTACCAGGAGGTTCTTCTTCCAAATTCTGCATGTGTACCATAGCATATGTACACACACATCATACAAACAAACACACATACCATACACATCATACACACACCATCCACACACATACCATGCACATACACTATACACATATACATATACCATGCACACACACTATACAGACACATCCACACACACCATCCACACACACATCATGCACAGTGAATACACACACCATACACACATATATGCATATATCATATACACACCATATAGACACATACATCATATGTACATACATAATACACACATGTACATAATACACACTCATACATATATATCATGCACACACATCATACACACACAGACATATTCACATCCATCATANACACACCATGCACACACAAATACATACCATACACATCATGCAGACGCACATCAAATCACACACAGACACATATATCATACACACACAGGCAGACAGACAGGCAGACACACACACACACACACACACACACACACACACACACACAGAGTAAGATAAAATGAAATAAAACAACCCAATCCTTACATAGAGTTCTACCATGGCACTGTTACGTGGCAGGAACGAAAGGACCAGCACCTGGTCTTATCAAGCCAGCATGGGAAAGTACATTACTGAGCACCTGAACACCTTAGATTTCAGTGGTGACAGGGACTACTTAAAACCTACACCTCAGCTCATTCTTATGATAATCCTATAAGGTTGGTATGGTCACCTCATTCTACAGCTTAGAACATGAAGACTGAGGAGCTACTTTTTCCAAGACCACTTCTAGCCTTGTCACTGATTTCACAACCACTAGGGGAAGGCTTAATTGANAGAAGAATTATTGGGCCTTTGGATGTGGCTCAGTTATTAATGACTCACCTAAACTTCATGAGGACCTGTGTTCAAGTCCTATAACTGCCAAACTGAAGGAGTGGGGAAACAGTTCAGTGTGCCAAGGGCTTACTGTACAAGCATGAGGACCTGAGTTTGATCCCTAGAACACACA
>LZPO01066572.1:30864-42449 GCA_001675575.1 Neotoma lepida
GTAATGAAATATAAGAATTAGTGACCTAAGCCAGGCGGTGGTGGCACACGCCTTTAATCCCAGCACTCGGGAGGTAGAGACATGTGAATCTCTGTNAGTTTGAGGCCAGCCTGGTCTACAGCGTGAGTTCCAGGACAGCCAGAGCTACACAGAGAAACCCTGTCTCGAAAAAAAAAAAAATTAAAAGAATTGGTGACGTAGTTATCGCATTAAAAGTGTTTGTTTTCTATTATAAGCTTGTTATACATGATTTTAGGTAAATGTTTACAAACTAATGAATGAATGAATGAGTGAGTGAATGAAACCCAACAGTTGAGCCTGTCTTCTCTAACCCTCTGGCTGGCCCAGGGCGCAGTGGGCACAAAGAAAGCACAGTGTTTGAGTTGAATTCTGTTGTGCTCTGTTGAATTGTAATTAAGATGTCAAACCCATGCATGATAAGGTTAGTCAGTAAACAAAACTAGATGTCACCTGTGAAGTAAGAAACCAGAATTTCCAATGATGTCTATTTCTAGACCTTTGCTGGACTTCAGGAAACAGGTCTCTTCCTTTAAGAACACAGAACAAGCACAGCCACCGTTAGTTAANTATGAGGGACAGTGGGCAAGCTCTTAACCTCTTAGGGAAAACATCACTATTTCTGTAGCTAAGAAACACTAGCAGTTAAAGTAAACATGGCTTTGCTCCTGGTCTACTCCATTTTACACCCAGGTGGAATTTCACAGGAGGACTCTGTCTCTACCTACACCAGGAATGAGGCAATCTATCCCGACCCCACCCATGTCCATTTCACATGTTGCCAAGACCCAAGCGGTTGTGCTTTCTCCAGTGAGACTGCAGGACACAGTCTCCTGCAGAGGAGGAGTATGCACACTGTTACCTCAAGAGCAACGTGGCAAAAGCTACAAAGGGCTTATTAAAGACTGCAACCTCTCTGCACGTTCCTGGGATGTCAGCTAAGGCTGTGCAGTGATGGGAGTCTTCAAAAAGTGTTTCATGGGGCCGGAGAGGTGGCTCAAGAGCACTTGTTGCCCTTGCAGGATGCTAGTTCAAAGCCCCAGACCCACGGCAGTCAGGTAGCTCACAACTGTAACTCCCTGTAACTCCAGCTTCAGGGAGTCCATGCCATCTTCTGGCCCTGCTGACTGACACCAGCAGAGAGACACATACAGAGACACGAATAAAATAAAAAAAAAAAATTTAAAAAGCGCTTCATAGAATTATAATAATTAATTATAATAAAAACACGGAAACAACACTGAGAAGTGTCATAAATGCATTGGGTTAGATCTTACACAGTCATTATAAATGTTACATAAATATAGTGACTAAGTATATACCATCCAGAGGAAAAAGGATTGAAACGGCAATATGCGCACTGCGAACCCACTATTGTTAATGGCAACAATGACATTCGTAAGAAATAGCTGGAAATCTAGCCGGGTGGTGGTGGCGCACACCTTTAATCTCAGCACTCGGCAGTGGTGGGCAGATTTCTTGTGAGTTCCAGGCCAACCCGGAAGACCTACAGACCGAGTTCCAGGACAGCCAAATCTACAGAGAAATCCTGTCTCGAAACAAAACAAAACAAAAACAAAAACAAAGCTGGAAATCTACGTACAAAAAAATGTTTAACGGTGATTGTTCCTTTTTTAATTTCCTGAATTTTCCAATTTTTCCTTCAATGAACATATCGTTAGAAATATTTGTGTACTTATAGGTCACTCCAGAAATAAACTGTAAAGTGCCTTAGGTCCCCAAGGTCTTTAGTATTTGCACCTCGGTCCCTCATTTCACTAAAGCTGTTTTCTTTGCTGATTTAGCCACATTATGGACCCTTAGAACACGCCCAGAGACAACAGACTTCACTCCCAAGGCGCCTAAGCACTGGTTTCATCCGGTTCAACGGGCAGGGGAAGAAACTCCAAGCCAATCCCTTAGCTCCCACTCAAAATCCAAGCCCATCCCTTCAGTTTGCTCAGCTGTAGGGCATCCCTCACTTACCTCCCCCGAGGGCGCAGCCCCGCGCCTGACCTCCTCGTAGGCGCCCACGTGCTCCCAGGTGGCCAGGAAGGCGTGGGTGGGGGTGAAGCTGGACGCAGACCGCGGGAAGCCTGTGCGCACGTAGCGGGCGGCCAGACCCAGCACTGCCGGGGAGGTGTCCTCGCGATACAGGATCCGGCCCCTGCCGTGACTAGTGTCGATGTCAGCCAGGAAGGGGGCGATGGCTGGGAAGTCAGTTGGAAAATCATCGTCCACATACTGAGTCTCCCTGGGGAAGTCCTGGGTGGAGATGATGCCGTTGGTGCCCACCTGCAAGAAAAACCAGAAAGAGGGTTTAGCGGCTATGGGCGCTTGCCTCCAAACCTGACCACTTGAGTTGCAGGACCCGGACCCACATGGTGGAAGGGAAAAAACTTCTTGTTCTCTAACCTTCACATGCACGAGGTGGCACGTGAGCTCCGCCCCCCCTAAACAATTTTAAAAGAACAAAATAGTGGCAGTCGCTCAAGCCCAAAATGCAGCCACCACGCTCCAGTCGTACACGCCTACAGTCCCTCGGAGAGAAAGGAGCTCTGCTCGAGCCAGGAAGCTTCCCTCTCCTCGCCGATTAGGAGACACATCCAGGACAACCAGCTCAACTTCGGCGGCGGTCCTCACCCCTCCCTCACCTCTCCAGTGTAGTGCGACCCACAGGTGCGGCCGTCCTCAAACCCGCCCATCTTTCCACTATTGCACGCCCTGGGCCCCGCGTCCTTGAGAAGACAGCGCTACCGGCGTGCACAGCCTCCCACTGCCCTAAATGCAAAACTCCCCTGGCAGCCTCAACATGGTCCATCTTCCTTCCTGACTAGGATGCCAAAGTAGAAGGGTACGGTCTTAGTGGCCCCTTAAGAGACGATCCTTATTCCTGCACAGCAGGGGTCACAAAGCTGCAGCACCGTGGCAGAGCCTGGTCCCCGGAGGGGCGACAGCTGAGCATGGAGGCTGGTTGTTTCACTCCATGGGCACCCNGGGAAGAAGCTACGAGACCCGCGCACCTCCGGGAGCTGAACTTACATAGAGGTCGCTGAACTGGGCATCATAGAAGCGTAGGGGTACTGCCAGCTTCACGNCTGCCGAGCTTTCGTCGTCGCCCTCTGGCAGCAGCTGGTCTCCCCGAGATTCTCCATAAGGAAAGAGCTCATCAGGGCGCAGAGCCCCGACTCGCGACAGCAGGAACAGCAGTAGCAGCGACGGCGGCGATGGCCGCGCTAGTCGCCCGGCTGTCGGGTCCCGAGACATGCTTGCTCCTCCCTGGCTCTGCCCTTCACTCCGCGCGTCTCTGCCGGCTGCACTGCCTGCCAGTCTCCAACCTGGACCTCTACTCCGCACTGCGGGCCCGCCCAGCGCGCTGATTGGCTACGGCTCTTGGACGCTAACCAATCAGCAACTCTGAGAAAGTTCGCCAGCGGCCACCACATCTGGTTCTCATTAGGTTTTCTAAGACTGCGGTAGTTCCCTGGAGCGGCCGGGCCGGGAAGGTGAGGCTGCTGGCCCGTTGCTCCTAGGCTGTCCCCCACCCTCCAGTATGGGCCACCACGCTGCAGGAGGTGACCTCACGCCCTGGCGGGACCCCTGGCGCCCGTGCAGCCGCAGGCTGGAGCGACTGTGCGCGCTGGGCTGGCAAAGCGAGGGAGGGTGATGGGTTACACACTGGGTTCGCGCCCTGCCTTAGGGTCGGGGTTACCCCTCTCGCTGGAGGCCAGGCCCTCGGATAAAGATTCAAAGGAGCTTTGTCTCCATCCGGGGACTGCTCCGCCCCACCCAAATTTCCTGCTGAGAAGCGCGGCTTTGTGAAAGGCTGACTCCCAAGTTCCATCTAAGCGCTGGCTAGCGCTGGGATGAGTCTGCCACCCTCTGAAATGTCCTCCCTAGTTGTTTGCCTTCCCTGGGAAAACCACCCCAGGGCAGACGGTGAATCCCACTGTGCCTGTGCTCCCCTTGAATTGGAGCCTGGAATGAAGCGGCTAGGCGCCAGGGCGAGGCCATCAAGTGTTACTCCCAAAGCCTGCGAGTATAGGAAGTGTCCCAGCAGGAGGCCACAGAGTCGGTAACCTGAGCTGTCCTGCAGGATTGGAAACCTCACAACCTAGAAAGCAGCTTCGAGGGTGTAGGAGAACCCCNCCACCACCACCACCACCGTAAACATCCCCTCTCGAAACCTCGAGAGCCGGACAAGATTTTATTACCATTTTATTATCAGGAGCTTGAAATTTCCCACAGTCTGTTTTCTCTGTCAGCTCTGCCCACGCCCACTCTTAGAAGCAAAGGTAGTTTAAAGGAGAAAGGGAGGGGTAGAAATACTTTAAGGAACTCTCAAAAAAACAGCTTTCTCAGGGGAGGGGGGAGGGAAAAAACAGCTTTCTCTTTGTGTTTATCCCAGTTTAATAAATCTTTAAAACCCAAGGGTCCAAATACTAAAATCCTCTAATACAGGAGACTGTAAGACTCAGAATCAACACAACAGGAAAGGCCCAAAAGCAGTTTGCTTCCCCAAATGGAGAAGGGGGCATTTTGTTCTTACAAAACAAAAAAACAAAAAACCCTTATGCTTGCACATATTTTTCTCATTTTTTTTTTCTGGGACCAAGTATTTACATTTTGCTGAGGACAAAATGATGTCTCAAAGACATGAGGTGATTTGACTTGTCCAAGGTCACCTTAAGTTACTCTCCCATCCCCCATAAATTCCTCCACTGGCCCATGATCTCTCCATTCAGCATAAAAACAGCTAACATTGGTTAGTGGTCTATCCTACAGATTAGTGGTGAGGCAAACTCTAAGAAGGAATCCCCACATGCTGATTTCCTAACGTTCATTCCTTTCATAAGCCCTCCCCCGGAATGGTGGGCTAGCCTGTGCATTCTAACCAGCAGAATTCGGTCATAGTGATGAGAATTCACTCATGACCCTCTGTCTTGCCAGCCACCACCTATGTCTCCATTGACTCTGAGGAAGCCAGGATACTGAATTCGGAAGGCAATATATAGTAAAGGACTTTGGGCAGTCTCTGGCCACTAGTGAGCAAGAAACTAAATTCTGCCAAAAGCCACAGCCCTGGCTGACTTCAGGTGCAGCCTTGTGAGAGACCCTGAAGCAGAGGCCTCAGTTAGGCTGACTCAGATTCCTGATCCATAACAACCCTGAGACTTACTAAATATGTATTGTCCTAAGGCATTACATTTAAGAAGGATTTGCTGTACAGTAATAGATTACAGAATCAGCTGGATACTGTGCTAAGGACACTAAGCTTGGAGAGTTGTTTTAAACAGTGATTATTGCCACATGATTGGTGTGTGTCAGAGCTTAGATTTGAACTCAGAGCTTAGATTTGAACCCAGTTTTGTCTCATCTCTAAACTTCTGCCCTCAAGCTCCAATCATATGGATGCAATGGCATTTTTACTTTGCAAAGTAACTTAGGTTACTTCTCTTGCTTCTTCTCTGCCTCCACCACCTCTCAAATGCCATCTCCTGTATTTCATGATGCAGAGTAACTCACATGCTAGTTCCCTTCCCTCCAATGGGTTTCCCCAATCAGTCTTTAAATAACACTTTTCATCCTTCAAGAGGCTTTCTTGGAAAACACAGCCTGATTTAGAAGCCCCTTCTTGCTTAGCACCTGCCCCGGGCTTACCATGGTGGTATCTCCTCCCACACATCCCTCTTGTGATCCCCTTAGCCACCATCAGTGCATTTTGGGAGCAGGAATTTTGTCAGAGCTTGTCACAATGACTAGAAATTCAAGACTTGTTTGTTGAGTGAGTGAAGTCAAGCAAGGCATCCCGGGACTAGGACCCCGCTCTGCTGACTCAGAACTTTCTTTTCTCTCTGCCACCTTTTCTACTAATCAGGCCTAGTTTTTAACCCTTCTTACCAGGCTGCTTAGCAGCCCACCTACCACTGTTCTCCAGTTTTCTTCATTCTTTCATTCATTCATCCAATATTCCTGCAAGCTTACCATGACAGGTAAGATATGAAGGCTCTCATGACCTGGCCTTCGACCCTACAAGCTCACGATCAAGATCAGGTTCAGAAAACAGAGCATAAATACAAGGCTGTAACATTCCATGCACTCACCAGCAAAATGGGCAAACCTGGCTTTTAAAACTAAAGATAGCACTAGCTTTGAATCTGATGTAATCTGAGTACCAAGAAGTGGACCCAGGAGACAAATGGCTGAAATGAACAGCCCTGTTTTCCTGAATTCTTAAAATATGAGGCTTTGGACAGCTGTGCTTAAACAGATATTCTTTGGAGCTTTTATTCCAATTTATTTTTAAACAACTCTGGCACCAAAAGAGAGGCTTCTCCTTTAAAAAATGTCACTTTGTATCTTGGGGAAAAGAAAAACTGGGTCATAGCAGTTTCACTAGTCAGAGTGAAGAGGGAAGAAATGCTTCTCTTATACTCACAGCTCCCTTTGCAAGGGTAGAATTTCCATGACCTGCCCAGCTGGCTGAAGAGGCAGAGGCCCCTTCAAGCTGAAGTTATAAAGGACTCCTGTAGAAGTGTTTAGCCGTCTTGGGTTGGGTTCTTACATTAGACTGAACACTGTTTGAGAATGAAGATTATTTTATCCATCTCAAATTAGGGGTGGTACCAAAAACACCATGCCTTCCCAATAGATCTCTAGTGACTCTCCACAGTTCTGTTTTTTTTCATAATTACATTTCTGTTATGAATACCAGGACTTCAAGAATGATGACACTTCCTGTTATTTTGATCAGGAAACTGAAAGCACATTTGCTCCTCATCTATCTAGATGCAAGTACTCAAGAGCATGCTCCATGCAGTCAGATGAGCATGCTGCATGCATCGTCAGATGAACACGTGCCAGTTCTTGTAGCATTCAGGGATTCTTTGTATAACTTTACTACTCATTATATTCCAAGGAGGGTGTGCTAGCCTGTGGAAAAATAGAATTGGGCAAATTAGCATGTCTTCCCAGACTCAGGCTCAAGTGAAATTATGTTGGGCCTAAGAAATACCATGGAGTAAGAAAGTATTTGATGTAAATGTACAGTGCATAGAGACTCTGAGTCTTGCAATCTTGTCATCTATGTTACTGAAGATGTAGATTTTACCATGATTTTAAATACAGAGAGACTTGGTGTGGTGTACATTTGGATTCTTTCCCAACAGCCTTCCTCTTGTATTCTTCGGACTTGGGAACTTTGTATTGTTCAGATTCAGAGAGCAACAAACCTAGGAATGGCGGCCTCTTCCATTCTGACAGATAAACTGAAATTGGTCAGGGAGTCATTACAGTCACCACCTCCTCAGAGGCAGGATACGTCCGTGGATGTCTGGAACTGTGTGTGTTATGACTTTTTGTATGCATCTCTAGGACAGCATTTAATTGTTAATTAGGTGCAGCAGAAGGGGCTGGAGGCAGCTCAGTGGTTAACAGAATGTGCTGCTCTTACAGAGGACCTGAGTTTGGTTCCCGGCACCCACACCATGCAGCTCATAACGGTCTCTAACTCCAGCTCCAGGGAATGTGGAGACCAGAGACATGCAGATACATGCATCTACACATAATTAAAGATAATAATAAAAGTATATCTTAAAAATATTAACAATAACAAAATAGAACAATTACAACTATATGCTCTAGTAAGACTTATTAAAAACCTTACATTATCTGTATTTGTAAATTTTCAGAGAGTTTGGGGCTGAAGTTGGTTGACTGGATAAGGGGAGAGGCCTGCATGCCTTTCCTCTTTCATTTAAGAGTCTCCTGTGTCTTCAACCCTTCCCTTTCTCTTGGCCTTTCTCCTAGCCTCTAAACACACTCCAGTCAAGCCATTAATTTTTTTTCTCTACTTCCTATTGCCCCGCTTTTATTTCTCTGGACTTCTAGAGCCTCTACTGAGAAGGAATTTAAACTTGCCAACCACCCTCCCTTACACTACAGGGTAAAGAATTGCCCCATCTCCACCAATAGACTGCTCAGATCAAGACCAACTATGGAATCATATAACCAGATCCTTCAGGCATTTTCCACTCCTTTACCTTGTGGGACCTCTTTGGTATTTCTGGCCCTTCTGGGACTTGTTTCTAGAAGTTCTCTGCTCCCTTGACTTTTCTGGCCATCTCCTTATAGAGTCTCCCTTAAGGTTTTCATCTTCTGCCTCCACTGTCTAGAAGTATGTCATTGCAGTGGCCTGCCGCTCTTTCCTCTCCNTGCCACAGTTGAGTGTCCAGACTCTTCTAATGGCCCCTCCTCCCAGCTGTGGCCCTGAGCCTTCCTTTTGAACTTATATCCATCCATTTGCTGAGCTTCCCCTGAGATGGCTCTGACCCCCACATCGAGAAGAACTTGATCAGGATTTCTAAGTTTGACAAGTTTTCTACAGAGGCAATAGCCATCCCTTTGTCGTTACCATTACCCCGCTGCAGGTCCTCATCATCTCTTACCTGCTAGCTTTGGTGGAGGAAATGACAGCTTGACTTGCTCATTGCTCGTTTCCAACTTCCCACATCCACACTTCCGTAGGAGGAGAATTATTGCTTGCTTAGCTTCTCTTACAGCCAAAGGAGGCCATCTGGGATCATACCTACCTAACTGCCAAAAATCTGCTGAGAGCTCGTTGGCCTCTGGAAGGGCCTTTATAATTGATGATGAAGGAACCACTGGTCTGTCCCCATTCTTGTTACCTCAAACACAAATGTAATGTGTTGAGCTCAACTAGCCATCTTGTGATGGTGAAATGGTCACTGTGAGAATAAAGCATGACAAAGCCAAAATGCAGAAAGCAGAGTATCTGAACCAGGCACTGACAGCTGTCACCACCCCTTTGCTATATGAGAAAACACACCCCTCTTGGCTTAAGCTACTCTTACATGTAGCAATTCCCACTCCTTACTAACACACTCTACCCCTAAAGCNGTGTGCTTCGTGAATTTTAAATCAATCTGACCATGACATATCTCTGTCTTACATGCTTGGGTGGAGCTTCCTCATCTGCAGGGAAAGCTGACTCTGTCCTTCAGTCCTGGAAAGAGATTTATCTCACCTGTCATATCCTGCTCTCTCCAGCCTTACAGCCTCAGAATACTGAGCTATTTCTAGCCCCCCCATTCACAAAAACAGCTGGTATGCCTCTGTGGATGATGTTCCTTGCCATTCCTACCTCCAGATGTTACACAGTTTTTGAATGCCTAATACTTGGGCATCTCTGCCTCAGTCTCTCACCTAAAATATCCCCTTCTCTAGTTATGTCTGTCATTTCCACAGGCGACAAGGCCTGGAGTGTAGAAGTGTAGATTTCACGTAATGCTACNCCTGTGTTGTCCTGCCATCCACGCTCTTCCCTCCCCTTCTCTCTGCTAGNCTTCACGTAATGCTACACCTTCGTCCTCTCTCCCTAATATTCTCATCTACCTTGCATCTCCACTTGAGAATGCTTCTTCCTCTGATCATAGGAAAGAAAAGAGCCTTACAAATGTATTCCTTGATGGTCCTGCATGGTCATTGGAATGTGGTCAGAGACACATAGTATCTTTTTGTCTTGTGTTTTGCAGACTTAGCACAGAACCTGCCACACAGGGCTGTTCAGTAAGCCCTGCTGACATGAAGAGAAAAAAATACTACTAAGAAGGCTTTCTTAACCCCCACAGCTTTTCCTGGATCATCCACTCCCTGATTCTCTGCATTCTTGTTACATTCTTGATTGGTACTAGGGGGAAAAAAATATAGGACTTGGGGAAGAAAGAAAAAGCAAGACCAGGCAAACCCACACAAGTTATACTTAATCCATTACATCAGTCTCTACATCCTCCATACAGACTTCATGTCCAGTCCCGGACTCCATGTTCCTCAGAGGTTCTGCTTTTCACTTCCTTTAAGACCTTCACAGCTGCCCTGTGACATATTCTGTAAATAAGGGCTGGTCAACTTCTGATAAGTTGAGTGATGGCCCAAAAGTGACATCAGTGTGAGCTGTCTGCATTGGGTAGTGACAGCAGCCATGTTTCCTGTTGTCTTTGGCCTCCTCTGTGCTGCGTTCCTAGATATGCTGTGCTTCTCACCAAATCAGATCACCTCGCTTCTGTTGCATGTGACCCGCTGGCCACTGGCACTTCCCCTAGAAGTTGGCACCTGAGCCAGAACGATGCTCCTGAAGCCAACAACAACAACAGCAAGTCCTTACTGAACCTTCAGTAATGTACAAGGCTCAGTCTGAGGGCTCTTCGCTGTTTTATNCATNCAGTGAACATGCCCAGTTTTCAGAAGGAAATGGAGTGAAGAGGGATTAAGTGACTTCACCAAGAAAAGCAAGAGTGAAAAGCAAAATTTAAACCCAAGCTATCTGGATCTAGGGTCCAGACTTCTAAACTTCCTAAGACTGGCTCTGAGGCTGTGATCAGTCAGTGATCTTCCTCAAAAACATGGGCATCAGCAAAACCTCTCATTCTTCTGGCTTGTAAAGGAATGTTCTTGCATTCCCTATTATTCATGAAGTTAGAATTGTGCTCTCATGACTGGACATACCTCATAAACATTAGAGAACTGTAACTGTCTAAATTCTACAGACTGAGGAAGCATAACACTGTGCCCTTCAAAGGCCTGCAACCTAGATTTATTGATGATGTTGTTGTAATTTAATCAAAATTTATTATACAATAGACATGGCAATGCTTTTGAAATCCTCACCACAACCTATGAGATAAGAAAATTGAGATTCTGAAATTTTAAGTGGCTTCCTGAGGCTGCAACAGCTAGCAGTAGCTAAATGAGGATCTGAATGGCCCCAAAGAGTCACATCACACATAAACATAGCTATGGTTCATTAACCCGGAAGCAGAAATCTGATTTGTAAGCCACCCAGAATGACCCAGGATGCAAAGTTCAAAATTCTCAGAATTCCTCCAAGCGTGAACATCAGACATTACACCAAACTCTAAAATAATAAACAAATGAAGAGTGGTGTAAGGTTCCACAAACTCCACAGTGTTTGGTTCCCTTGATACAGACGGACTCCATGGGAGTGGAATGTTCACATCTCTTCATGTCTCTTCCTGCTGAAATACTACTGCCAAGATTATCCTGGGCAGCAGTGAGTTCTCACCTTCTCAGTGATGGAAAGGGGGCTGTGTTGTAAGGCTGCTTTTCTTCTTTGTCTTGGTCACTGTGCTGGCTGGNTTAACTGTCAGTTTATACAACCAGAATCACGTGGGAAGAGAGTCTTAGTTAGGAATTGTTTAGATCATGTTGGACTACAGGCATGGTAGGGGGAATTATCCTTATTATTATTTTTNCATCCCAGTATCAGCAACTATCCTGCCCCTGGTACCAATTTCTGTTCTGGTTTCATTTATATTACTGTGATAACATATCCTGACAGAAAGCAATTTAGGGAAGAAGGGATTGTGGTGGTTTGAATGAGAATGGCCCCCATAGGTTCATATGTTTGAATGTTAGTAGGAAGACCCAGGCCAGAATGGTGGGCAGCACCATTCCCTAGGCTGCCCTGAACTGTATAAAAGTAAAGAAAGAGCCGGGCGGTGGTGGTGCACGCCTTTAATCCCAGCACT
>LZPO01066573.1:22511-42706 GCA_001675575.1 Neotoma lepida
GTAACCTTCTATTATTTGTAAGCTACTCAGTCTAAGGGATTATGTTATAGTACAGGAGCAGGCTAAACATAGTCCCTTTCTTGATTTAAAGCTAGTTCCTTGCTTGCTTTGGGTGGACACAGAGAGAACTCTAGTCCNTTCAGTCCCTTATATAGACACCAGTCCCATTGTAGGATGTTGTCTTCGTCAGTTTTCTGTTGCTGTGAAGAGACACCATGACCATGGAAACTCTCATAATAGAAAGCATTTAACTGGGGCCTTGCTTACAGTTTCAGAGACTTAGCCTATTATCATCATGGCAGGGGACATGGTGGCAGGAAGGCAAGAGTGATCTTGGAGAAGTAGCTAAGAGCTACATCCTGATCCACAGACAGAGAGAGATGAACTGGGCCTGGCATGGGCTTTTGAAACCCCAAAGCCCACCTCCAGTGATACACTTCCTCCAACAAGCCCACAGCTCCTAATCTTTCTCAAATAGTGTCACTCCTTGATGGCTAAGCACTCAAATATATGAGCCCATGAGGGCCATTTTCTTTCAAGCCACCACAGGTGTTAGCTCCATGATGTCATCCAAACCCAATTACCTGTGAAAGTCCTCACCTTAAATACAATGACCAGCGTCTGACCACACGAATTGACGGTGAAGCACTCTATTCACTCCAGTACAGCCTGGACTAGNACTCTCTTATGGATACCCATGTTCCTCTCCATTGTCATCCCAACTTCCTGCCCACCACTCGTATGTCACTTTGGTCCTCTCTTTTGAGTCCAGAAATCCTGCCTTGTTCATTTCTATTCCCAGGTCCTGGCCTGGGAAAAAATGACTTGCTGAGANGGTACTGAATAACTTAGTGCCAGGCCCAGTAAGTGCATCCTGTTGCCTGTCTTTGTTGTGCTTGCAGAGACAGCACAGCACNCCCAGAGGTTGACAGTGGTCTCATCCATGGGTTTGTAACATGGATCCTTCTAGGCCTACCTCTGGAACCCATGGGTGGTGAGCACTGAACTCCAAGGAACCCCTGGGAGAGGTGCAGAGACAAAGAGTGAAGGAACAGGCCGGGTGTTAGAATGGAAGGGATGGCACCNATGGCTACCTCTTTCCACACTCATCCAATTGGAATTTGGGGCATGCCACTCTTGAGCATCTCCCTCACCCCAGCTGGCTCTCAGGATCCACACCATGCCCAGACAGAGATCAGTGGTGCTATTTAGATGAAGCAATTGGAAGCCTGGAGAGATAAGAACCAGAGGCAGCAGCCTTGCCCATGGCTCTGACTGCCCTTGCTCCCCTATGCTCANTGCTAAAAATAGCTCTGCTTTTGGGCTCTCTGCATGGGNTGCAGAGTGGGAGGGTGACTGTTGATCTGCCACACAGATCTGCTATCTTGGGCACTGCACACAGCTCATGTGTTCTAGCCACTTGTCTGTATAGAGATCACAANGATTTACCGCAGGAAAGAAAGCAAGCCAATCAAAATCCANGCACAAGCTTATCAAAGCTTCGTTCAGCTCCTGGGGAAAGAAGATTGTTCTNGGANCATGCCTTTGCCTGATAGTGCCTTCTATTCTGTGGGATTTGGCTTCTTCCCATCACACANTTGTGAAGAATGNAGGGCTTTTAAGATAACCCATCTGCTGCAGGCTGCCTCTGTGCATGGGGCATGTATAAAACCCAANGTAGTTATAGAAATGATGTCCACTGAGATAGTGAGCCGGGCATGCCTGGGCTCAGTTCTCCTTGTCCTTGCTTCTGAAATAGCCATGAGAAGGCCATGGAGAATGAGCCCTCCCTGAGCTAGAGAAGCAGAGCTGAGTCACCCAGAGAGTCTGCCACCCAAGGTCATTGTGGGTCAGCTGACAGTCAGAGAGCCTTAGTCCTAGAAGCAACCAGTCACTTTTATTAGAGTGGCCTCNAACCCAGCTAGACTTGGTGTTAGTAGCAAGGTTAGCCCATCCTAGTTTGCAGCACTTCCACTCCCAAGACCTGTGANCCAGCTGACTGCTCCTTGGTTGTGCTTTTAAAGTAATGTGGTAGAGTGCAACCCAACCTGACTGTGCAATCGAACAGNCTTTGCTCCACGTCTGCCAAGTCCCCACTGCTAGGAGCTCTTAGTCACTAAGCAAGGTCACTATCACCTTTTCTTGCCAAATGCCTGTCTTCCTTTAGCTTAGTTCCTGAACCCTCATGATTGTTCTACTTGGCTGCTGGGTCAGACTCCAAATCTCAGCTCTGTCTTAAGACTCGAAGCCTATCCCATGAGACCAGGAGAGAGCAGGGTAGCTTGCCTGGGAGCTTTGGATTTGATGGAATGAGCAGATCTGAGCATCATCAATAAAATATTCATGTGTGTATCTACCAATTTTTTTTAATCTGATTGAAATTCAGCTCTCTTGTCTCCAAGATGGCACCTAATGAGATGAGTAGCAGCACAGGGTTCCCTGTTCCACAAATTGCTTCCTAATGTGGTTTTCAAAGGGAGTGGGTGGGTGCTGTCCAAATGTGCCATGTGATGACCCACTTAGGAATATGCAGGGTCCTGCCCCTGGTTATGTTCATACTGGATAGCACCTGCTCAATAAAAAGCNTTAGAAGATATAATAGTCATAAAAACTCATGNGATAAATGATCAAAGATACAGAAAATTGAATTNCTGCCCCAATGTCTATCAAAAGTGTGACATGCGCTGTGGAGTCCAGAGGAACATCATTGCCTGTTTCCAAGGCTTTAGGACCCCAGTACTGTGCCATGAGGTCACAGGAAATCTCTAATCACCTATGGAGACATGAACCTTTGTGTGTATGTGTGTGTGTATGTGTGTGTGTGTGTGTGTGTGTGTGTTCATGCATGTGCAGGTGAACATATATGCACAAGTGTACATGCATATGCAACAGGTGTCCATGCATATGCATATGTATGAGTGTAAAGGCCAGAAGAACCCCTCAGAGCTTGCTGCTGTTCAGGTACCACCCACCTTGTATTTTTGATACACAGACATTGACATCTAGTTGCCTCCTAGACTAGCCTGGCTGACCAGCAAGCCCCAGGGGTCCATCTGTCTCCAGCTCACAGTGCTGGGATGGTAAATGTGCTNCACCTCTCCTTGCATTTTTATGTGGGTACTGGGGATGGAGCTCCTTGTTTTCCCCTGGCAAGAGCTTTATCTCCAGAGCCATCTCCCCAGTCCATTGTNTGGTTTTTATATGCAGATGCAGGCTTGAAAACTAAATNCAGAGCTTTGGGNAGAAGTAGTAAAATTGTGGATCAAAGCCTCCTCCTAATTCCTCTTGGCTTCTTCTAGATCTACACAGTATCCTGGGAACCTTGCACATCATACCTCTCCTTTGGCTGGAAAGATCTTGGCTTGGTACTGGCCTGAGTTAATTGTGGGAACCGAGAGTCCCTAGGAGATTTCCCCTGAATCCTAGGAGTTAAATGGAGCCCTCAGCCCAAGCACCNGCAGCCTCTAAGAATGATGGAGCCAGTGACTTAAGGCAGACCTGCTGGCACACAGGGCTCTCATCCCCATTGCTTGTCTGATGTGATGAGCTGAATGGTATCCCCAAAGTTCANATGCTAAACCACAAGCCCTTGTAGTCNAAGACAAAGTGGATTTGGAGATTTGATGCTTAAGGACTAAAAATGAGGCCACTGGGGTGAGTCCTAATGCAATCTGCCTGGTATCGTCATGAGAATAGGACACAGTAATACAGAGTGGTGAGTGAGGACCCACGGAGAAGACGGTGTCTGTATCCACTGACCATCTCAGAAGTCTAGGATTAAAGCTTCCAGACCCNGGTGCATAGTTACAGCAGCCCCATCAAGCCGACGTGTCAGGCTCTGATGGACAGGTTCCCTTGATGCTCATGTTGGGGGTCCCAAGGGGCTAATCTGCTCCCACTGGTCCATTTCCCATGTAGTAGCTCTGGCACCTCTCCAAGCCCACTTAGTATTTATTCTTCAGTGGCTTTCATGTTCTTCAGGATGNACCCCAAACCACTGAATGGGAGAATGACCCCCTGAGAGACCAGATTCCTTTCAGGTAGGACTGGGAAACAAAGCTTGCTTCTCCCCAGCTGTTCCCCGGAGTGTTCCTNNTGCATCCTCACCCACCGCCGTCATCATCCCATCTTCACTGTAGTGACTCTCCTTGGCCCTCCTGCTCATGCTTCCCAGCTCTAAGTAGCTTCTCCAATCCACACAACACTGTGAGGCCCACAGGGCTGGAACCACAGTCTATCTGCCTAGGTCCTTTTGTGCAGCAGCTTTTGGGAGGACTGCGCACGGCTGTAGGGATCACACCAGGGCCATGGAACAATCAACGGCCCTGGGCTTCCTTGCTGGCTTGCGAAAGCAGTTCTCAGGAACGAAAGGGCAAAAAGCTCCAATTGGTGGTCCTGCCTAGATTCTGCCTCAGGATAGGTGTCCACANTTTGAACATAGAGGTCCTCGCCATCAGCATGGTATCAGTGGTGGCTGCTCAGCACCGACCATGTGGGCCTCTCTGTCCTGAAGGCTCTGCCTCCCTGAGAACCCTGCAGAGGCACTGGGACCTCTTTTCAGCTTCATTACACTTGCTTCTATGACCTGACCTTGGGTGCGCCTGAACAGAGAAAGGGGGCAGGGAAGGATAGGTACTGCCCCCAGCACCTCACATACCTGCCCTCAGACCTTCTGCACCTCTACACAGGACTAGGACATTACTATGATCTCACACTCTCTGTGAGATCACTCCCCTCACTGTGCCCTGTCATCCTCAAAGAGGGATACAAACAGCAATGATTTCAGAGGTGATGCCTGAAAGTAGTTCAGCTCAACTTACCATGACAAGACATTGCCCAGAAACTGACACATGTCACTGTCAGGACTGGAACAGCACCTAAGACCCACTCCCCCACCCTTCATTCTACTCCCATGCCCCAGGCTGCATTGGGGCCCTGGGGAAGGGGAAAGGAGACCTTGACTCACCATGCTCGTCCAGCAGGATGTTGTCCGGTTTGATGTCTCTGCAAGGGAAACACAGGCAGAGGTGTGAGTCCTGAGCCAGCCTGGGGGCCACCACAGGCTCAGGCTTACAGGACAGAGGGAACTCCAGGGTGCTGTCTCTCCCATTACATCCCCTCGGAGGGCTGAAGTAAGTGTGACAACAGGATCCCCAAGGAGTCAGAATTTCTTTCTGGACCCCTGAGCAGATTGTTTGACTATTTTGTTTCGGGACATTCTTAACGTTGGATCTTTCAACACTGGCTGTACTGTTCAGAGGAAACTGTCACCCTGTGTGTTGAAATCATTATTTTTCTTGTCATAATAGAGATGGTAGATAAAACGTGAGAACTTCTCCACCCTATGATCCTTCAGTCTCCATGCCTGGAGACACCACTGTGTCACTTTGTGAGCACAAGAAGAGACTAAGGATAAAACACTGTAAAAACAACCAAAAGGGGCTGGGAAGATGGCTAGTCTGTGAGGTGCCTGCTGTGCAAGCATGAAGAGCTGAACACATAAGAGCCAGGTTCACTGCATGTGTCTNTAACCTCTGCACTAGGCAGTGGTGGACACAGGCAGATCTTGGAGCTCACTGGCCAGTCTAACTGAATCTGTGAGCTCCAGGTTTAGGGAAGAGATCCTGCATAAAAAAGTAGAGTGATCAAGGGAGATACTTGACACCAACCTCTGCCCCCCCCCACCACCAAGTTTAATATCTGACACATTAGTGCTTCCAAAGGACTGAAGAATTCACCATCTGGCCCTCATGGAGCAGGTCTGCTGAACTTCTCAGGAAACTGAACCACACAGAGCACAATCTAGATAGGAGTAGGTTTCTAGAAAGTGCTATTTGATATCTGATGTTGGCATGCTACCAAAGAGCCTCTCCAAACCAAGAGGTTCTTTGTAAAGACAGGGATTTGCTCTCTGATCTACTCATCTGGGAACCCAGCATGGTGCCAGTCACTCAAGGGCACACGTGAAACTTGAGTGGCATGGGGAAGGAAGAAGGGTAGGCATGTGACAGCAAGCTTCATATCCCCAACTCACTGCAGCAGTAAAGCCATAGATTTCAGAGACACATACCCCATACATTTAGAGTTAATGTCATAGCCGTGGTGAGGTGACTAATGACAGCTTTCTTGGAAATAAAGAGTAACTGCCCCTGAGTTGATCAAATATTAACTCTACCTGGAGAGATGTGCAGGGTTATTGCTGATGCCAGGCAATCTCTTTTAGGAGAGGAGAGAAATACACAGCATCTATATTTCAATTCTGATTCTCATTATAACTTTTTGAGCCCGTGAATTTTGATGAGCATTAGGTAAACAGGCCCTGCCACCAGGGTCACAAGACATCCATGTGACCAAAGAAATTGTGTGTCGAGAAGACAAGGGAGCCCTAAGGGAGGGATGAACTTGATAACAAAGACAATTAAAACAAGAGACAGAGGTTCCAGTGTCAGTGTGTGAAAATTAGGTCAGCAAATGCTAGCTCCCTGCCCAGANTGGCTCCCAGCAAGACCTCTCAAGGGGGAAATAAATGTGTCAGGAATGTGATATAAGCATCTATGAAAGTGTCAGAATGAAACCCACTACCTCTTCAATGTGTATTCACAAATACTGCAATTGGGCAACCTGTACCCTATCAAGCCATTTAAAAATTTGAGCAGGGATGAGAAGGGGCTTCCAACGCATGCCCCAAGCTGAGGACTAATTGGAACTTGATGGCTGCTGAGGACATAAGAGTCATCTTTCTTTGTGGGAAGTGGTCACTGGTATGTTGTCCATGCTTCAGTAGATGGCCTCACATTCATACTCATATAGGCAGCACTAATTGGATTCTATGTGTTATAAAAAAAAAAATAAGAAGATCTTGACCGACAACTCTGGCCGAAGCTCCCTGCTCCACCAGAGGCCATGCTGGCCACCTGAACTCCAGGTAGGCTACCTGCCCATGGACCTTCCCCACCCTCTCAGTGCCCACACAGCCTACCCCCAACCACATCTCCCCTCCTTGTCACCATATCCCAGTTCAAAACTCCATCAGAAACACCCATGAACCACCCCTTATTCTTTCAGTGCTCACCCACCTTGCCCTCAACTGCCCCTCCCCTCCTTGTCATGGTATCTCATCTCCCAGCTCCTGTGGAGGCCCTCTGCTCAACCAAAGTCCACACTCACCACCAGAACTCCCAGTAGGCAGCCCACCCACAGACTTTCCCCACTCTCTCAGTGCCTGCTCAACCTCCCCTCAACTGCCTCTCTTCTCCTCCCCACTTGTCCCAGCCCCCTACTTAGGTGAAAGCACTCTGCTTGATCACAGGCCATGTCATCTGCCAGAACTCCAGGTAGGCTGCATGCCTGGGTACCCCCTTCACTCTGTTGGTTGCCCCTCATCCCCAATCCTTCCACCCATCCTCATCATTGTGTTCCAAGCCTCAACTCAGGCAGAGATCTGCTCAACCAGAGACCACCCCAGCCATCAGAAATCCAGACCCCAACATGGGTGGTGTCCTTCTGCTCAACCACAGGTCACTCTGGCCAGAAGACCAGAGAGGAAACAGAAACCAAGGAACAAAACACCTATTCAATAAAGACAAACTCAGAAATCAGTACCTATATCTATAATCACCCCAAACCCAGATGCCTAGATGCCAGCATAAAAACAACCAACAACAGCCAAGGTAATACGTCACCACCAGGGCCCAGCTATCCTACCACANCAAGTCCTGAATTTTCCAACACAGCTGAAGTACAAGAAAAAGATCTTAAAACCAGCTTTATGAAGACAATAGAGGCCCTGGAAGAGGAAAAAGAAAGCCAAGAAAAAGAAACAGTTGAAGGAAATAGATAAAACAGTTCAAGACATGAAAATGGAAATAGAAGCAATAAAGAAAACACAAACTGAGGGAACTCTGGAAAGGAAGAATGTAGGTAAGTAACCAGGAACTACAGACACTAGCACCAACAACAGAATACAAGAGAT
The DNA here is from genome assembly GCA_001675575.1 of Neotoma lepida. NCBI lineage: Eukaryota > Metazoa > Chordata > Mammalia > Rodentia > Cricetidae > Neotoma > Neotoma lepida. Next base: position 30,484 of record LZPO01066573.1, read on the forward strand.
GGAAGAGAGAATCTAAGATGTTGAAGATATAATAATAGAAATAGATACATCAGTCAAAGAAAATGTTAGAGCTAGAAAATTCCTGACACAAAACATCCAGGAAATCTGGGACACCACGAAAAGATCAAAACTAAGAATAATAAGAATAGAAGAAGGAGAAGAATCCCAGATCAAAGGCCCAGAAAATGTTTTCAACAAAATCATAGAAGAAAAATTTCATAACCTACAGAAGGACATGCTATAAAGATACAAGAAGCCTAGAGAACACCAAATAGATTGGACCAGGAAAGAAAATCTCCTTGCCACATNACTTTCAAAACTCTAAACATACAGAACAAAGGGAGAATATTAAAAGCTGCAAGGGAAAAGGACAATTAACACATTGAGGCAGACCTATTAGAATTACACCTGACTTCTCGATGGAGACTCTAAAAGCCAGAGGTCCTGGACAGATGTCCTTCAGACTCGAAGAGACCACAGGTGCCAGACAAGACCACTATACCCAGAAAAACATTCAATCACTATGGACGGAGGAAACAATACATTCCACAATAAAGTCAAATTTAAACAGTATCTATCCACAAATCTAGCCCTACAAAAGGTATTAGAAGGAAAACTCCAACCTATGAAGGTTAACTACACCCATGAAAACATAGGAAATAAATAATTTTACACCAGCAAAACCAAAAGAAGGGAAGCAAAAACACACACACACACACACACACACAAACACCCTACTACTACCTACACCACCACCAACACCAACAACAAAATAACAGGAATTAACAATCATTGGTCATTGATATCTCTCAATACCAATGGATTTAATTCCCCAATAAAAAGACACAGACAAACAGAAAGATGCAAAAACAGGATGCAACCTTCTGCTGCATACAAGAAACACAATTCAACTTCAAAGCTAGATGTTACCTTAGAGTAAAGGTTGGAAAAGATTTTCCAAGGAAATGGACCAAGAAGAAAGCTGGTGTAACCATTCTAATATCTAACAAAATGGAATTCAAACCAAAATTAATCAAAAGAGATGGGGAAGGACACTTTGTACTCATCAAAGGAAAAACCCATCAGATGATGTTTCAATTCTTAACATCTATGCCTCCCTCAACTAGGTCACCCATCTTTGTAAAAGAAATATTACTGAAGCTTAAATCACATATTGACCCTCACACACTGACTGACAGTGGGAGACCCCACTGATCCACTCTCACCAATAGACAGGTCATCCAGACAAAAACTAAACAGAGAGATACGAGAGCTAACAGATGTTATAAGCCAAAAGGACCTAACAGAAAGCTACAGAACATTTCACCAAAACACACACAAAAAATACCTTCTCAGCACCTCACGGAACTTTCTCCAAAACTGACCATATACTTGGTCACAAAGCAAGTCTCAACAGATACAAGAAAATTAAAATAACCCCCTGCATCCCATCAGACCACCATGGATTAAAGCTGGATTTCAACAACAACAGAAACAACGGAAAGCCCACAAACTCATGGAAACTGAACAATTTTCTACTGAATGACTACCGGGTCAAGACAGAAACAAAGGAAGAAATTAAATACTCCCAGAATTCAATGAAAATGTACAATATCCCCAAACACATGGGGCACAATGAATGCAGTGCTAAGAGGAAAATTCATAGCGCTAAGAGCCTACATAAAAAATTGGAGAAATCTCATACTAGCAACTTAACAGAACATCTGAACACTCTGGAACAAAAAGAAGCAAACACACCCACAAGGAGGGGACGGCTGGAAATAGACAGACTGAGGGCTGAAGTCAATAAAATAAAAACAAAAAGAACAATATGAAGAATCAATGAAGCATGGAGTTGGTTTTTTGAGAAAATCAACAAAATAAACAAACCTTTATCCCAACTAAATAAAGATGGAAAGAAAATAGCCAAATTAATAAAATCANAAACAAAAGAGGGACACAACAATGGACACTGAGGAAATCCAAAGAATCACCAGGTCATACTTTAAAAATCTGTACTCCACAAAAATTGGAAAATCAAAAGAAATGGAGAATTTTCTCAATAGATAACTACTTGCCAAACTTAAATCATGACCAGATAAACAACTTAAATAGACCTATTACCTCTGAGAAATAGAAGCAGTCATTAAAAGTCCCCCCCCCAAAAAAAGCCCCAGGGCCAGATGGTCTTAGCACAGAATTCTATCAGCCTTTCAATACTCCTCAAATTATTCCACAAAATAGAGACAGAAGGAACACTGCCAAATTCATTTTATGAGGTCACAGTCACCCTGATGTTCCAAACCATAACAAATTTTAACAAAGAAAGACCCATGTCCCTATGAACATGATGCAAAAATACTCAACAAAATACTTGCAAACCAAATCCAAGAGTGTATCAACAAGATCACCCACCATGATCAAGTAGGCTTCAACCCAGAGATGCAGGGATGGTTCAGCATATGAAAACCAAAGTAATCCAGATATAAACAAACTGAAAGGAAAAAAACCCACATGATTATCTCACTAGATGCCTAAGAAGCCTTTGACAAAACCCAACACCTCTTCACAATAATAGTCTTGGAGAGATCAGGGATGCAAGGGACATACCTAAACATAATAAAAGAAATTTACAGCAAGTTAATATCCAACATCAAATTAAATGGAGAGAAGTTCAAAGAAGTTCCACTAAAATCAAAAATAAGACAAGGTTCTCTCCATATCTATTCAATATAGTACTTGAAGTTTTAGCTAGAGCAATAAGACAACTGAAGGAGATCAGGGGATACAAATTGGAAAGAAGTCGAAGTATAGTTATATGCAGATGAAATGATAGTGTAAGTGACCCCAAAAGTTCTGCCAGGGAACTCCTACAGATAAAAAACACCTTCAGCAAAATGGCTGGATACAAGATTAACTCGAAAAAAAAAATCAGTAGACCTCCTATACACAATGACAAACAGATTGCATAATAAACCAGGGAGGGGAGCAACACCATTCACAACAGCAACAAACAATATAAAATATCTTGGGGTAACCCTAACCAAGCAAATGAAAGACTTGTATGACAGAAAATTCAAGTTGTTGAAGAAACTGAAGAAGATACCAGAAGATAGAAAGATCTCCCATGCTCATGGACCAGTAGGATTAACTTAGTAAAAATGGCCATCATACCAAAAACAATCTACAGATTCAACACAATCCCCATCAAAATTCCAACACAATTCTTTACAGACCTTGAAAGGATAGTACTCAATTTCATATGAAAAAATAAAAACCAAGGAGAGGTAAAACAATCCTGAACAATAAAATAACTTCCAGTGTATCACTATCCATATTTCAAGCTGTATTACAGAGCTATAGTATTAAAATTGCATGACATTGGCATAAAAACAGACACATTGATCAACAGAATCAAATTGAATACATAAATCCACACAAATATGGACATCTGGTTTTTGATAAAGAAGCCAGAGATACACAAAGGAGAAAAGAAAGCANCTTCAACAAATGGTGCTGGTCTAACAGGATGCCTGCAAGTAGAAGATTGCAAATAGATCCATATTTATCACCCTGCACAAAACTCAAGTCTAAGTGGATCAAAGACCTCAACATTAAACCGGACATATTGAATCTAATAGAAGAGAAAGTGGGGAATAGCCTTGAATGCATTGCCATAGGAGACAACTTCCCAAACAGAACACTGATAGCTCAGGCACTAAGATCAACAATTAATAAATGGGACTTCATGAAGGTGAAAGCTTCTGTAAGGCAAGGGTACCATCAATAGACAAAATGGCAGCCTACAGAAAGGAAAAAGAGCTCCAGCAATCCCACATCTGATAAAAGGCTAATAACCAAAATATATAAAGAACTCAAGAAACTAGGCAACAACAAACAAAACAATGCAATTAAAAAATGGGGTACAAAGCTAAACAGAATTCTCAATGGAGGAACCTCCTCAAATGGCTGAGAAACAACTAAAGAAATGTTCAACATCCTTAGCCATCAGGGAAATTCAAATCAAAGTTGTTTTGAGATTTCAACTTATACCTGTCAGAATGGCTAAGATGAATAACACAAGTGTCAGCCAGCTCATGTTGGCAAGGATGTGGAGCAAGGAGAACACTCCTCCATTGCTGACAGAAGTGCAAACTTGAACAGCCAGTATGGAAACCAATATGGCTATTTCTCAGAAACTTGGGAATCAATCTACCTTAAGACCCAGCTATTTCACTGTTGGGCATATACCAAAAGGATGCTTCATTCTACCAAAAAGATATGTTCTCAACTATGTTCATAGTGGTTTTATTCATAATAGCCAGAAACTGGAAACAATCTAGATGTACCTCAACCAAAGAATGGATAAAGAAAATGTGATACATTTACTCAGTTGTTAGAAAAAAAATGACATCACGAAATTTGCAGGCAAATGGATGGAATGAAAAAAAAAATCCAAACATGACTGATTAAAAAAAAAAAAGTCAACGAAATGATTCCTAATGATATTCTGCTATACCCATAGATGAGTGCCTAGTCCAACTGTCACCACAGAGTTTTCCTCTGTCAGCTGATGGGACAGATACAGCCAAACATTAGGTGGAGTTGGGGAACCCCATGGAAGACGTAGAGGAAGGATTGTAGGAGTCAGAGGTGTTGAAGACACCAGGAAAACATGGCCCACAGAATCAACTAAGCAGGGCTCATAGGGGATCACAGAGACTGAAGAGACAATCAAGGAGCCTATATGGGTCTGAGCTAAGTCCTNTGCATACATGTTGTGGTTGTCTAGCTTGGGGTGTTTGTAGAACTCTGAANAGTGGGAGAAGGGGTGTCTCTGACTCTTTCACCTGCTCTTGGGAATNTTTTCCTCCTACTGGGATGCCTCATCTAGGTTTGTGGGTTTGTGCCTAGTCTTACTGCATCTTGTTATGCCATGTTCAGTTGATATCACTGGGAAGCCTGCTCTTTTCTGAAGGGAAATGAAAGAGCAGTGGATCTGGGGGAGAGGGGATGTGGGGGGGGATATTAGGAGGACTGGAGGGAGGGAAGGCTGTGGTCAGGATGTGTTGTATGAGATAATAAATTTTAAAAAATTAAATACATTTTATATTTTATAGCAAAAAAAAGAGAGAGAAGAGGGTATGAAGTTGGGGTGGAGATGTGTTGGGAGAGGGCCAAGAGGGGGGAGGGGGTAGATATGATCAAGAGACATTGGACACATGTATGGAATTGTCAAAGAGTAAAATTTTAAAGTAACAAGAAAAATTGTAAGGAAAGAATGATGCTGGCTATGGTGGCATGTGTACCAGTAGGCAAATAATGAAGAGGATGAGGCAGGATGAACAGGAATTCAAGGCCAGCTTGGGAATGTTGGGAATGCACCTTGAAAAGAAAAGAAAGAAAGAGAAGAGAGCAACACACATTAAGGCTTGAAACTGAGGATTTGTGAAGATTGGGGTGACCTTGATTGGGTTGTGGAAATCAGGGAGAAGGTAAAACTAGGTCCAGAACCCCAAATCACCTGCAGGATCAGCACCCAAACATGGCATTAGCACATGATTGGGATGACAAAAAAGCCATGGTCTGGCATGCAGGCCTGAACAGTGTCACCAAGTTCATATCCACCTATAACCCCAGAGCTGAAGCCTGTTTGGTTATGGGGCCTTGGCAGACACAGCATACTCAGAGGAGGCTCTAAAGATGAAATTACCCTGGGGTCAGAGCCCATCCCGGACCCAGTGAATTTGGTCATTCTAGAGTAGATAGAGATATGAGTACACAGACAAGGGACAAGGCAGTCTGCAGAGATGGANGGAGATCCAAGAGAGGCAGTCACATGCTGAGGAGCCAGGGAAAAGCTTCTCTCCAGAGCCTGTGGGCAGAAGCATGGCCCTGAATGCACTTGGCTCTGGGCTTCAGACCTTGAAGAGAGGGGATTCCAGATTTTTAAGACATCAATGCTGTGGTGGTTTGCTGTCCACCCTGGCATAGTGGATGATGAGCTGATGGGGATAACACTCCATGGGCTGGTGAGGAGCCCATTACCTGTCCAAGCTCTGTAGCCATATCAGAAGAGCCTTGCTTGCAGCGTACTGAACCATGAAAACAGGACTCTGATGTGACCAGGGACAGGAGCTGTCTTGTCTGGCAGAGTCTAGCTGAGGACTCAGATTGCCTGGGTTCAGAGACCAGCCCCTCTCCTGACAGTTGGGCTATCCCTGTCCCTCAGTTTCCTTTGCTGAATGGATTAAATACCTGTAGCACAGAACATTCCTTTTCTGTNAGTTCTTAGAACAAAGTAGAGGCTCAAGTGTCTGGAGTGTCTCCTCCCTCTCTGCTACCCAAGTGCACACAGAGTAAAACAGGACTGACTAACAGACTTGCATCTTAGGAGGGACCCAGGGAGAAAATATATGACAAATGACCAATGGCAAACTAGGACAAATGCTTTAAAGAGAATAAATCAGGGGCTGGTGGAGACTGGTGAGGTCCTGGTGGGAACTCAATGACACAGACTGACATGTGACAGGTAAGAAGCAGATTCTCCTCTTACACATGTGGCAGCCAGGGTCCAAGAGGAGGAGGTGTTGTCCTGTAATGGGCTTCCATCCCATGGAACATTGCCAAGGTGATGGGTAGCCTTGATTTCCTTTACTTATGTCATACAGCAGAATGTATGGGACTTCCTCTCACAAGCATGTCACCTTACCTCAGAATCTGCTGAGGCAGGTACAGTAATGGCCTGTACTGTCTTGGAAGACAAGAGCCACCATGTCTGAGCAAGGCCACATGGCCACGTCATGGCCATGGAGGCCATGGCCTAGGATATGACAGCAACTTCCAGTCAGTAAGTAGCTTGAATATAGGGACCTCAGTTTTAAGATACAGGGACAGAATTTCATCAAGCACCCCGAGAACTTGGGAGAGGACCCCAAGGTATACNCAACTGGTAATTATGAGCCTCCAAATAGAGGACTCAGAAGAGCTGGGCCTAATTCTGGAATANAAACATGGCTGATTGAAAATCTCCAAGTTGGTGGCAATCACTTGCATGGCCATACTACACTAGCCATGGGGTCCTGGGCACTCTATCCTAGGCCTTGGCTTCCTCATCTGGAAAATGGGAAGCACAGCAGATGTNCCACCTTGGCTGCCANGAGCACTGGTCCAGAGCTCAGGGTGCCTCCCAGACTGAAACAGGCAGGAGCTGAGGCTACAGGAGCTTTGTAAAGGTGCTTGGGAGAACTCCAGGGCAGGTTCTCCAACTTTTAGAAAGTGAATTAGACTTTGTTTGGATGCGATTTTCTGGGCAAGGCAGGGGCCAAGTTGGGTAGAAGGGGTGGTGGCCTGGGGGTGGGACTCTTGGGATTTAATAGAGTTCTTTCTGGGCAGAACATCTTATCAGAGACTCATTCAGCGCTTCCAGGTCCGTTTCTTCCAAGTCTATTTTTCACAGTGATTGTATCTCAGCTCCTGGAGTGTCTCCCTGCTGAAAATGAGCTGCTATGTGTCCACAAAAGACACAAAAAGCATGGTGTGGATGGGGGTGGTTGTGACCATATTTGTTGAAGACAGACTCATCATTTCTGAGCCAGGCGAGATGACANTCCAATAGAATGTATGCCTAGGAGGCTATCAAACCCGGGCTTGCCCTGGAATGAACCCCAACCTCTGCTCAGGAACATTGCAAAATGTCAGCTGTGCGTGCTATTTTTAAAACCAGCAGAGATAGATGGCCAAGGAGGGCCAGGAGGCTCATTCTGCCTTTGCCCTTTGCTGAGACTTCTTAATATTCCACACTGGTGATCTCAGGCAGAGATGAAGACAATTGAAAGGCCTAGAGGGGTTTTAATTTGCATTTCCCTAACTGCTAACACTTTTAAAGATAGTCCTTAGTCAGTTTTGATGTCTTATATTGAGAATTCTGTTCAGATTCATAGTCCAGTTTTTGATTGAGTTGTTTGTTTTTTAAGCTTTATGTATATATTCTAGATACTAATTGGCTGTCACCCTCAGGTCAGTCTTGGGTCAATGATCTCTGATTGGGTGAATGCTGGAGGGCGCTCAGTGGGAAACAGATACATGTTTATCGCTCNTTATTTTTTTAATGACACTGTTTGAAATTCGGGATACTTTGGATTTATCATCTCCCACATAGAAAGCTGTACATCTTTTAGACTATGACCCAATGGCTTTGCAAAACACACTGTCCCTGTCTCTTCCCCTTCTTAAGTCTCCTCATGGTTCTCTCGGNCCAACAGCCCTGGTGGGTAAATTCTGAGTTGTCTGTTCAAATATAGTCATAAAAATTAAAGGGGAACACCAAGATGGGGATGCAAACTTTAAACCTGTCAACTAAGGACATTAAAGATGGCCAGTAAGCATACTGAATGTGCATAGAAAACACCCATGGCTGGCTTAAAGTGTGGAAAAAATTCTTTCAATGTATACAAGCTATGGAGGGAGTGGTGCCTTGCATATAACATGAAGCCCCATGTGACTACTGACTTCACTCTCTTCTTGCTCTATCTATGGTCAGGCCCTGGTTGGCGGGTGGTGGCTTCCTTAGCTATGCTGAGAGGCCACATATGGTGACACTAATTAATTCAGCTCAAGAGCTTTGTCCACCACAGGCCTGAGGTGAACTGAGTGACTGAGTAGTTGTACTTGCCTCCATTCTTCCAAGCACATCTCTAGAGATGTGACACTTTCAGAATGTGCAAACTTGTACTAGAAGCAATGGCTTCCTTCATGGATGAGGCAGGCAAGCATTTCTCTCCATAGGCATGATTAGAGAGCCACCTTCCTGTGAGCTGAGGCATCACTAGATCCCAGAGCTTTCCCAGACCCCACTCCCAAGGTCAGGCTGCTTTTTTCTATTTGCACTAAGCATACTGAGCTGAACTGGTCTGTGCCTGAGGCAGCCTACTCCACCAGACCTAGAGCTCTTCAGGAGGAAACCCCTGAAGAAGCATGGTGTGAATGGGGGCGGCTGTGATGCAACAGTGGGAATGGATGGGTGGATGTTTGTCAGGGGCCCTGCAGCCACTGGCAGACAGCCCGAGATGTACTGTAATACACAGTTCAAGCTTAGACACAGACCATTTCAGTTCAGTATTCTCAGTGCAAATCTCCNTTCACACTGGCCTCACATTCCAAGGCTTTCTCCCTCAGTCCGGTCNACCATGTCCTCATCCTAGCTCCGATTCCATGTCTCAGGTNCATTTTTCTCTCCCAAACTCTTAACTCTTTCCTGATCTCCCCATCAGAATCCAAGACCCTATTAGAACTGGCTTCCCTATGTGGTCCCTGAACCTTGAGGTGGGATGCCACAGGAGAAAAATGCAACTATCATGTTAATGTCACCCTGAATCACCCTCCAACATTCACATGTGGCCNTTCAAGGTCTCCTTCCCCNGTCTCATGCCCACTTTCTCTCTCACTTCAAACCCTCAGCACCTTAAATCCCCAAAGTCCTGCAATCAGTCTCCATTCCCTCTTTCCTCGTAGTCCACAGCCAACCGAACAACAGGTTCCCCTTTCTCCCACTGCAGAGCAGTGTCTCCATGGGCTCCCTGTGTGACATCACAACAAACCTTTCTCATGAGTCACTTGCTGAAGAAATGAGAAATAGTATGTGCCCCGCTGTGAAGAAAGTTCTGGGCAATACAGTGTTGTGTGACTGAGACTGTGGAGGCCTAGAAGAATACACTTGCCTGCACCTAGACTGTGTGGTTACTACTGACCTGGGCTACCTGGTATAGCCCGTGGCTCCAAGGTGAGACTGTGAGGCAGGTGGCTAACCTGTAGATGGGTCAGCTGCAATATACTGACAGGAATGTGCTCATCTAAACAGGAATACTAGGCAGGAGGAATTTTTCCTATGGGGTCATCATGTGTATGGTCTGTCCCTACCTGGAATTATTATGTCAGACANGGCTAAACTTCCAGAGCCCACTCCCCACCTCCCAGACCTGGTAACCTGGATCTGTCTGTCTGCATCTGCCTCCATCTGTCTGTCCCAGGCTGCATAGCTGAGCCGAGTTGTACCCTGTGGCCTTCACTTTGCCGTGTCCTTATCTGGAAGGGCTATTCTCAGATANGTATGGATCGCCCCTTTTCCTTATGCTGATCTCAGCTCCCCAGTACCCTGTCACTTCCAGCCTTTGCTTTTTTCCATATCCCCATCACCCAACTTGAGTGGCTTACTTACTAACTAGCTTGCAGGAGAACAGGTGGTTTGCTGTGGCTTTGTCTCCAGGACCAAGGACAGCACCAGCAAGCACAAAAATNACCATTGGTTCTGTGGTTGAACTGATGCATGTGCCCCACCTGGAAGGTCTGGACCTGAGCTGGGTTGGCTGCCTCTTGGCTTCCCAGGTGCTACAGGTCAGCAGCATCAGGAACTTCAACTTCCTGGGCCAGTCACGGCCTCCCACTCTGTAGGTTGTCTCTTATACACATCTAGATGTGTATAAGAGACAGAACTTCAACTTCCTGGGCCAGTCACGGCCTCCCACTCTGTAGGTAAGGCCCCAAACCTGCATTTTCTTCCAGGCACAGTGGGGAATGATAGCCCTGCTCTACTTACAGGGTGGTACGATTTGAATATGTTCCTTCATCCCCAAGTCATGTTGAAAGGATTTGGAAGTGGGGCCTTGGCACAAGGTAATGAGGGTGGTTCCCCCTAGAGCTCAGGAGAGACTCAAGCCAACAGCTTGCTCAGCCTCCTCATGCAATGCCCATGAGGTGTTATGATGTAACACAAGCCCCTCACTAGTGCTGGCACCTTGGGCACCAAGGATCTCATTTGTATAAGTCACCCAGCACAAGGTATCCTTGCAGCAACAGAAAGCATACCATGCCACAGGCAAACATAGTTAGCTGAGAACACTGGGCCCATTCAGAAAAGGAGATTTGGGGAAATCTTAATCTACCTCCATGCTCCCAGCAGGAGGTGTAAGCTTGTTAAAACATAGGGCCATGGTGGCCATACCTGCTTTCTCTGGAAGCTGTGTTTCAGCTCCTAGGCCCTTGGACACTAGGGGTCAGGAGCTCTCAGCTTGACTGGCATGAAAGGGGAGGGGTACTTACCTGGTGGCTCATGGATGAATTCACATGGGTGGTAGAGGAACAGATTGGCAGGACAAATGCAGCTCAGCAGAAGGACAAACACCACCATCACCCCCACCTGACCATGGCTGACCACAAGGCTCAGAGTGATACCACGGGAGGAGGGATTTCTGTCCTATTTGACTAGGGAGCCTTAGTTTGCAAGCAGAGTCTGCATGACACTCTCTAAATGAACAGATACCATGAGGGTTCCTATTTTTAGGGCCCNGGTGCTGTCAGTTTTATCCACTAGGTCATGCTGCTAAAATGTAAGAGAGTTGCAGGGTCTTGGACTGTTGGTGTTGGGAGTCAACTTTGGATTCTACNCAAAACCAACTAGCTCTAAGTCTCATAGTCTGTCTGAGTCTCAGTTTCCTCATNTATGAAGTGGGCTAATCATTGTGTCTGCCCCCAAGGGAAGGAAGGTTAGGGAAGCTGCCAGGAAACTCTGTGTACAGAGGCACAGTGGTGGGACAAGAGGGTGTCCNATGAAAAGCAAGTGTTGTGGAAACACCAAAGAGTGCCAGGTGGATGTGGTGACATACNCCCATAATACATAAGAAGTTGAGGAAGGGGGATTACAAGTTCAAGGCCAGCCTGGACAATTTTATGAGACTGTCTCAAAATAAAAATTATAAAGTGGGCCAGAGATTTGCCTCAGTGGCCAAGTGCCAGTATAGCGAGTCCTGGGATTAATGTCTCCTATTGAGAGAAAAGATGGATGAGCTGCGTNGGGCTTTGTAAGCAGAGAGACTGNGAGAGGTGGCTGGGCCAGGTCAAGCATGGGNTTGAAGNGGCTGAGAANCACCAAGTTTCCTNGAGGACCGTGAGGGCCAGCAGGGTAGGCGGTGACTTCAGGAAGCACACACGCGCCTCCCTCAGTCTCATTGGTCATGTTTGAGAAAAAGTTATTCTCTGGAAGTTCACATTCTTTCCTAATTAGATGAAGGAGGAGGTGTCATTGATTGAGGCATGGATCTCTTTGATCTCAGACACTTGTCAGTCTTTCCTTCTAGCAAAGAAAAGAAGCAACTCATTTGGTGAGCAGTGGTTTCTAGGAAGGACTAACGCTATGTTGTATTTTTATTACATTGTGTGCGTGTGCATG